>JASGAT010340107.1:0-13695 GCA_030220025.1 Chelon auratus | reverse complement strand
CAAGTCAATCAGTCCCAAGTCCCGGTTCTTTAAATTCATTGCAATTCTGTCACTCTGCTTTTCAGAGCATCAGTCCTGTGACCCTCCTCCTCCATCATCGCTCAACTGAAGTCTCCATCGGCCTCATCTCTTCCATCGCTACCCTTGTCTAGGACTCTTGCCTGTCCTCATCTGAGACTCTCTCCTCGTTCAAAATTCACTAACAAGCCCACACCACAGAGGTTTATTTTGACCAGGTTAAGGGGAGGAGAAGGTAGGGGATGGGATGACGGGGTAAGGGATTAGAGGGTATAGGATGAAGGTATCGAGGGGAAGGGATGAAGAATGATGTAGGACTGATAGTGGTCCGGATAGAAGAACCTAGGGAGTGAGATTCAGAGTGGGATCATATCTCCGGAAGCTTCGACTCCTTGCACCCCTGGTTCCTGCAATGAGATTGTAAAGGAGAAGAAAGAACAAAGAGGGTCAGGCTGGGAGGGGTTAGAGAACTGAGCCAAACGGGCGAGGAGAGGTTAGACGCGCCTATATAGGCGGGTGCGGGTAATTCAGACGTGGACTTGTTCCTGAACCTAAGTTGTATAACTTCATCAAAACCAACTCAGTTTGTGAAATAAACGTTTTGTGTCAAATAAACGACACCTTGCATGTTTTCGCAGTTTGACTTTTATACACATATTCATTTTTTGGAAAGATGCTAATTAGTAATCAGAATCAGAATAGTGTTTATTGCCACACACACTCACACATACAAGGATTTTGTCTTGGGTTTTTCTTGTCTCCAGTATTTGTGTAAAGTTAAGCTAAATGACGCTCAGCTTTAACTTCATATCTAGCATGCAGGTAACTTTTAAGAATGGTAATGGAGTTATTTATGTACCAAAGTGTCAAACAGTACCATGAATGAGTAATTTCCCCCTTAGCCTTGGCCTTGAATCTTAAGTGCAATCAAAGAGACCTATCATTTAACTCATGTTCACTGACTTTGTTCTCTTCTTCCTGCCAGTGTCATGGCCTAATCAGGCATCTGAATGGCTAAGTTCTCCTCTTCAACAACTGCGCATTTGACCATGTAAAAACAGCAGAAGGAAGCCAGAGATAAGGATCTCATGACAAGCTCTTTAACATTTTTGTCCTGGAGCTATGACCTTGAAGCTTTGGACATTTACCTCCAAATATACAGTATGTATGAACACATTTATGTCTCAGACTTGTATTAATTTTCTACTTTGATGCTCTTACAAGGCCGAATAAAATTTCCTTCACACATAAAATCTTGATGTTTTCTCTTAATGCTACCTCAACACAGACTAATACAAAGACCAGAGCATTTTTTCCCCCTTCTGCATCTTGCAAAGGTCGCTGGTGAAAAATAAAAGAGTTCACTGTGATTTCTGCAGTTCATTAAACAAAAGCCTATGGAGCATCTAACACCCCTTCAGGCCTCAGTCAGTCATTTTGAAGGGATGGAAAAGCTGCTGCTAATTCCTAAATTACGCAGCCTTCCTCAGTTGAAACGCTACTCTGACGTTTCCATTGTGCTGCCCATCAGGAAGGATTTAGGAGTGGAAACAACATTCACGCAGAATAACAGCATGAAGTGATTTGTAACAAAGAAAACGATGTTCCACGGCTTCATTTAATCTCATCACTAAGAGCTTCTTGACAGCGCCGGGACGAGGTCTGAGGGTGCGTGTGTTTACGTGTGCTTCTGCGAGTAAAATGCAGTGTATGTGTATGCTTGACGGAAAAAGCCCACCCTGCCAGGATGCATTAATGTAACCCTCCCCAACAGCCTGCCAGCCTGACCCCTCGCCTGCCATTCTGTTCATGACACAAACCCGTTTTACCCAAGTCTGAGGAAAGCCAGGCATGATGGACACGTGCTGCTGAATATTTGCCCTAACTTAATATAGTACACCCTTTAACTCTTCTCTGTAACCTACTGGCGGCTGCCTAGGCCACAGTCAAGTAATGTTATAATAAAATGTAGCAACAAACAGCAAAGGTGGAAAAGGTTGAAAAGATAAGGTTGTTTTAAGATATAGTGTCTCATACGTATATATCAAGCTCAAACCTCAACTAACTCAGTCACAGGAATGATCCACAGCATTGTGGAAAAGCTCCCCACCTACCACCAGCATCTTCCATCAGACATTATAGGTGATTATTAAAGGGGATATGCAGTGATGGACTATAAAAAAGTGGGTAAACTAAAAATTTGGTGAACCGTTTGACTGCTGGTAGCAGGTTGTCCACTGATTGCAAGGTTGGTTGTTCGACCACCAGCCCCTCCACATGCTGAAGTGGCCTCAGGCCAAGACAAAGACCCCCAATTTGCTCCAGATGGCAGACCAGCACTTTGTGGGGCAGCTCTACAGCCATCGGTGTGTGGGTGCGTGCATGAATGGGTGAATCAGAAACGCTCTGAGTACCACTACGGCAGAAAATATTTGTGTCTTCAATAGTAACAGCAGAATAAGGGCGATCATGTTCTATACTTGGTTGTAAGACATTTTTCTGCTGATGTTTCCAGTCAAATTGTTCATATTGTATAAGTGAGTTTCCCAGTTTGATCTCAGTGTAAAACAAAGTGCATCAGTCCACACTTTCTTCCCATGAACCTCTTCATTGAGAGCTGTGGGTTATTAATAAATCTCTGCTACTCTGCTGACAAGCCGACCCGGAGTAGTACACAGCACATGGTCATGGTGGTACATGATTACCAGTGCTGTTTGCTCATTATAGGCTGGCAATGCTTTGAACTGGCCGGTGAGGGATCGCGAGGGGCTGTCATGACAGACTGTTAGTCAGCCGTCATGTATTTCAGACGTCTGTCTCCATAGATTTCATTGTTGCTATTCTTACCAGCTGATCTCTGACCCTCGATGAAATGCCGTCCCAGACCGGAGGCATTAACGATGGATTGGTTGTGAATGCATATGTGGGTCACACATGCATTACTGGTGTGTGTCAAGGATGTACGTTTCCGCGTCGGTTCCATGTTTGGTTTACTTTTTCTGTCAGCGCTGCACGCGTGTATACAGCAGCACCGTGTGACTAATGTGAAAGTGATGCTATAAGAGGCAGCGGTTGGAGGATGGAAAATTTAATTTCCTTTATGCAGATTAATGAAATAATTCAATTCAAAGGTTTTACTTGTCAGTTCTCTATATTTTCAGGACATACAGAAGAATCACAAAGCCATTTCTCTTAACCTCACCTTAAAATAAACAGTATAGATGTAAAATTAACAAAAACAAGAAGATAAAAATAATAATAATAAATAAATAAATAATCAGCCTTATAAAAAAAAACCCAACAACTTCTACTTCTACTGGTCACTTTATATTTTTAACAGGTCACTTTATATTTTTAACATAGTTTATAGTTGTATAAAACACTTTATTTCTAGTTACTTTCTATTTTTTATATAGTTGTATGTTCTCTGTATGTTGTATAATGTATGTTACTGCTACTGGATGCTTGAATTTCCCTCGGGATCAATAAAGTATCTATCTATCTATCTATCTATCTATCTGTCTATCTGTCTATCTATCTATCTATCTATCTATCTATCTATCTATCTACAACAGTACATGAACAGTAATTCATACAAATAAAATAAAACTATATTAAGCATTGTATACTGAAAATGGTGATGTATATACCAGTGTTATCAGTGAGTGACGAGTTGAAACGGATATTTTCCCATCATATTTTAGGGACTAAGAACAACTGCCAGTCAATATGGCACTGTTATACTATAATGCTTGGTTTTTACCCAGAAGAAAATTTGAAACGTCACATTTTTCAGGGTCCTGGTTTTGTGTGGGCAGGCTCGTTTACGAATGATAATTCGTACACAGAAAATGCTTGGCGGTAACATCATCTATAAGTAGTTGGTGTATAGAAGCCACTAAGGCTAACGGGTTAGCGGCTAATGACCGGGTAAATGAAGGAAATGCAAAGACATAATAAAAAGATGACGCTGTTGTAAATGTCAGTATTTTCCTCAAACATATACATTTATGGAGAAAACTCGGTACAAATAAATTACAATATGATAATGGTTTGAATCATAACTCCTGTGTGACCTATGACCTGATCGAAAATGTCACGCATACCACAAGAGGGAGCCGTCCATATGTTCTACATCACATGGACGTGAACACAACACCATTTGAAGACAGTAGTTGTCACACTATAAGGTTTACTGTTGTTTGCAATACCTGCAGAATATGAAGTCATAATGTCGGCCTCAAATATTAAAATACTTAAAATCCTTTATCAGTGTTTTTTAATTCTAAGATAAGATTATCGAATTCACGAATGCTGAATGAAAGCAAACAAAAGTCATGCAGTGGACCTTGTGAGTTCCTCTCCCACCCTACCAAGAACAAGGTTATCAAGATGTGGAGAGAGCTGAAGGAAACGTGGACTCTTAATGCCATGTTTTCCCCTCCACGCCACCGCCGTGGAGTCACAGCATCCCAGTGTGCAGCCGTGGAGACAGAGCGGCTTAACAAACGCAGGAAGAGGGATATCTACAAGACCCCTCACCCAAGACCACCAGCTAACTCAGACATGAGGACAGACGGGCGCTATGTGCGCGCGTGCTGGCGTACGTGTGTGGACAGACGGACTTTGTCCAGCGTATAAGTTTTATGTGTGTGTGATGACTGAAGAAAGACGAGGGGTGTATGCCCCCATACGTCCCTAAAAACAAACAGTGAGTGAAAGGACAGCATTGTTCATGAGGGCAAGCAGAAGGGCCACATGCACGGGCAATGAAAAGGCTATTCAGTAATGTTTTTTTTTCTTTGCTGGACCCTTGACTGGAGTTATTTAAAATAATAAAAAATAAAATAAAAAGCCAGAAGCAGTTTTACAACTGATTTGAGAAATCCATGTATGTTTTTTGGAGGGGCATGGCATGTTTTCTGTCTTATACCCCTGACTTATAGACTTTTATGGCAATGTTTTATGAGTTGTTTGTCCTGGTCATTGTTAAAGTCATTTGTGGAAACAACATTAAGGTATAAATCATTACCCACTGAGCATATGTGAGAAACTTGTGGGTGTTTGGCGGTGGACGCTTGACCGTGTGTGTCGGCACACCTATCCGTAGATAACATTGTTTTGGGCTGCTGGCTGACTAGAGGGACCTAGAGGTATGAAATCATCCTGTGTCTGGCAGCGTGTTCCCCTGATAGAGACACAGAGGGTGTAACCCTCCTCTGAAATCTACCTCCAGCCCTTCGCACAGCTCTTCCTGCCCTGAGCGATACGCACCCTCAGTCACACTCTTCCTTCTTACGCTGCGCTTCTCAGAACCTTAGTCACCCTTCGTGCATTTTTATTGCACAACAGTTACCACTGCTTTCATCCTCCTTTTGTTTTCGTGCATTTTTCAAAATCCAATAACAACACCTTGCTGTTTCCCAGGGCCAGTGTACTGAGATCCCTTGACTGATGGTATTCACATTAAACCTAAAAACTTTATGTAACTGATGAAACCACCGTAATGGCACTTTCCCAGCTCCAAACAGCAGAACAGACAAAGTTTACTGACAAAGGAACATATTAAAACATCTTCCAGTCGGTTGTTTCTGAGTAACAAAGGTTCTTTGTACGTTTGCAATATCCTGTAAGGCAGGGGTGATCTACTTATACAATGATCAAGTCAAAGTGATCTACCCGTATATATACATATATACATGCTAAGTCATATTAATTGTTGCTACAGTGTCAAAAGCTCTATCCATCTTTGTTTTTATTTTTATCAAGAAAAATAGCGCTGTCTCTTTAAGAAAGACGATAGTCTTGAGTTGTTGTTGAAGCTCAGTGTGGTGGCTTAGGCAGCCGCCATCTTGGCCGTGCCTGACTCCGCCTAACTCTTCGAAAATGGTGGAAAATGAGAGGAGCTGAATCCAAACCGTATAATTCAAATGGATGAGTTATATAATAATAATTCACCCCGTTAAGTTGTCATGTATGGAGAAAACAGCTATAGAGACCAAAAGCCGTTGGATATGCCGCAATGCTGTTACATGCTCCGCAAGAAGTAAAGAAGAAGTGAGAAAATTAAATCATTTTGTTGTCGCAGCCCTCGTTTGGGAGTTCTCGCAGCT
This sequence comes from Chelon auratus, assembly GCA_030220025.1. Taxonomy (NCBI): domain Eukaryota; kingdom Metazoa; phylum Chordata; class Actinopteri; order Mugiliformes; family Mugilidae; genus Chelon; species Chelon auratus. The sequence goes on along the minus strand of JASGAT010340107.1, from coordinate 7,564 downwards.
TGTTCTTGACATCAACCGGTAAGAACTTTTTTCTTGTGGGGTCTCTGATAACTATTTTGCTAATTCAGAAAAGCGGAAATGCTAGCGGCCAGTTGTTGAGCTCCCAGATGCTAAAATTTGCACTGTGACTGCTAATTGGGTAGATTTCGGCATACTGTGTGTAGATGCATGCTGAATGAACGTCGTAATCCGACAGACACGGGGAATTTCTTTGTTAGCACCTTCACAATATCAACGTAAAAGGTAAAGAATGTTATATTTTGAATGCAGGATTAAAATTCCCCAACATAACATCCAACAAAACACACAGCCAAAGTAAATGGTTGACTCTTTCACAAATGTATTTTTCCCTCTTTGAAATTTCTAGCATGACATCTGATTCTGAATCAGATGGATCTCGTTATTCTAATTACGCCTATGTGTGTCACATACTCACATCAATTCAGCAGCATAAAAAGGAAGTATTTCTTCTGAACTTTCTAGTGTGTATTACTGTAAGAGGCTGAGTCAACTATTTTCTTACTTAGCTCATCAAAGCAGCCTCAAGGGATGCCATACTTCACAGAGGTTGTCGTCAGGCTGTGGGAAAGTGAGTGTATCGAACAAGACAAAACAAAACACATGTACAAGAGTCTTGGAATTTTCTCTGTCTCCAACAGTCATCCCAGACCACAGTCTCTCGCTCTCATCCAGGCCGTTACATCCAGTCTCGCACAGCACTTACATCCTTCCTCCATTATCGCCTCCTGTCTGCCCTCCTCCCTCCTCCCACCCCTTTCTCCATTGTGTGCGCTGCGATTCTCCTCTCCCTCCCAGGGTGCCCGGCGTTGCACAGAGAGGAAGTTGCCCTTCCACTTCCTTCTTTGCTGGTGAGAACAATTCAAGCCTCGTCTCTCTCTCTCTCTCTCTCTCTCCCTCTCTCTGTCACACTTACTTGTAAGGCCAGAATACATGAGGCTCTCAGGACAGCTGATTTCCTGACACAGAGTCCGACGCTTAGAGCGCTCTGGAAAAATCCTGATCTAGTATTGACGTGGCTTACTACATGTCCTACGCTAGAATCAGAATCAGAAAACACTTTATTGCCAAGCATGTTTGTACATACAAGGAATTTGCCTTGGTGTTGGTACGCATAAAATAAAATGAAATAAAATAAAATAAATATAGAAACTATATATAAAATACAAAAAAAATACAAAAATACAAAAATACAAAAAATACAAAAATACAAAAAATACAAAAATATATACTCAGTATATATATTCCACCAGAACTGTGGGATGGTAGTGAGTTTGATGTGTTCATGGGGAGGGTTCGGCACTGTTCGCCATGCGAGTTGTTCTACACTCGATGGATCACAGCCATCTGCCAGAGGGGAGTCTGTTAAATAGTCCAAAAATAGGACTCAAGAAATTAGTTCTGGAGAAGACAGTTTGTGGTGAGGGTATTCTACTGTGTCTATCATTCATTGTCTGTAACCACTTGTCCTCTGGAGGGTCGCAGGGAGCCCATCCCAGCTGTCATTGAGCAAGGACAGCAAGGTCAGGTCGCCAGTCTATTGCAGGGCTAAGATAGACTACCACACTCACATCTATGGCCAATTCAGAATCGACAATTAACCTAATCAGCATGTCTTTGCACAGTGGGAGAACGCCGGAGCACCACGCAGACACAGAGAGAACATGCAAACTCCACACGGAAAAAGGTCCCAATCGGCCAGTCGACTTGAACCCAGAAGCTTCTTGTGCTAACCACCACACCACTGCGCCGCCCATCTACTGTATCAACTACTGCTAATGTGTCAAACTCCATTGTGCTATAGAAATGACATATCTTGGTGTAGGCAGACTCAGTTCTTATCAGAAAACAAGGTACCATGCCATTTGGACTTTATTATGGGGTGTGCTTCAACGCACAAAGAGGAAAAACAAAAAACAAACTCTGCACACAATTACATGGTCCTACAACCAATAGGAGCCGTTCAACTCAATGAAATGACAACCTACAACTGCCGAATAACATATGCTACAGCGTCTGATGGTCATTCCAAGCTTTTAAGGAAATGTAGGCAAAAATGGCAGACAGGAGGCACAAGCAACTTCTAGTAAGTACTGTCAAAAATTGCTGCCATTTAAGATAGGCGGCAAAAATAGTATACTCCTGCAGGTTTAACTGTTACAAAAAAAAACTGTTAAAACCAAACAAGGTAGCAACAGACACTGGAAATGGACATGGACAATATCAAATGTAGTGAACAATTTCAACAATAGATTCGATGCAAGATAGTAGGTAACTGTTTGTGTAGAGATGTTAAGAGCCCGGTGGTCATGTTACCGTAAACTATGGTCATACTGCTCTTGGATGTACCGAACAGTATGTGCGGTATGTAGTGTCCAAGTATGTGACTCAGAGCATACTCACTGACTACAGCCACAAGCTAAGACGCTTTGATGAATTACGTAATTATACTTTATTTTACTTTGTTTAGACTATGTCCCATAACCATAAGGCACATAGTCTTATGTGTATGCTGTAATAAACACTTACAGCTTTGTGAAGAGGTGCAGTTTGCTCCTATTCGTCCCATAGAGCTGGGTCAGGGTAAAAGACACATGTACAAATCAAAACTACTACTACTTCTTCTGCTTATTCACGGAAAATTTCATGCAGAAACAGAAAACAGAAGATATTGACAGGGCACAGAGACAGCATAGCACACACAAGCGGCAGTGTTACATTGCACAAATAATGTAAACATTATACACAACATGTGCCAACTCCTTTATGAACTGGCTTCACATCACCCTCTTCAATACATCTCTTCAAAAGTCATTCAATACATGTCAGCCAACACATAAGAAGACAGAGATGACATTTAAATAATGCATGTGTATAACATAACTAAATAGTTTAAACCCATCATGAGTTCAAAAACAGAAATTTTAAATTATGGAAAAATATCTGAAAAAACGTAGTAAATTTAGAATATTTTGATTGTGGATTTTTTTTTTCTTCTTCTTATTTCCAAACAGTACACAAATGATCTTTAGATCACTATAATTTTTTTCTTCTTTTTTTTGTCAAAAAAAAAAAATCTTAAAGGGGAACTACTGATTTTTACCACCTGACCTTATTTTTGGCATAAAATGCGATCGTTTACTCACCCATTTGGACGATATTTAGATCTGAGTATATCCATATAGTGGGAGTGAATGGGGCACCGAAACGCAGTCTCTAAATAATGCATTATCTGCCACAAAATTTGTTAATTTCATCAATATTTTATTATGATCCACTAGTGCTATTCCCCATTGAGCCAGGAGTTACCTGTTATCATCATCCAGGGTCTGTAGATTGACCTACTAACTTCTGACCTGGATGATGTCATCTCTGAGCGCTGCGCCCCCGCGATGATCAGCTGTTTACCTGTAATTTGCTACTGCTACTTTTTTGCAATATGGCTAAATATTTTTCTGATTCTGAGGTTGTGGACAACGACTTAAGATACAGCTGGCCAAAGAACAATAAACCACTGCACGTCCGCAAACAGATAACTGAACAGGTAACTGCAGACTCAACAGGGAATAGCACTAGCGTATCATAACAAAATATTGGTGAAATGAACGACTTTCGTGGCAGATAATGTGTTATTTAGAGGCTGCGTTGAGGTGCTCCAGTCACTCCCACTATATGGATATACGCAGATGTAAATGTCGTCTGAATGACAAAAAATGACAGCAAAGTTTTATGTGTGAGTAAACAATGTTTACAATGTTTTATGCCAGAAATAAGGTCCAGGCTGTAAAAAAGGGAAGTCCCCTTAAACAATATTTAAACAATATGGTGTGAGAGTTATCCGTCATTCTGAGGGGAGACACAGAAGCTGGTAAGAACCTTGAATCCTCATGCCATGTTGACTTTATATATTTATTGTGAATAGCACTTGTAATTATGCCTTCTTTGTTTGATCAACACAATCACAATTACATTATATGATAACAAAAAAAGGTTCTGCCACTTTTCTGCCATAATATGTGTTTACCAAATCACAATGACTTGAGATCAGAACAACCAGTAGTGGCAGGTCCCCTCACAGATGTAGGAGGAGGGGTGTGTGCCGGTGCTGTAACAGGATATAGAAGGGTAAACCTTAACCACAAATTCAGGTAGTGAGTCTAAACAGTCCCGTCTTCTCACCATTTAAACACACGCCTCTCTTTTGTAATCTTACAAGCGATCAATCTGTATTTAACTCTCCAACAAAACGGTTGCACAATAACCGGTGAAAAATATTTACCAAGGAACAAACTTTAACATTTGAGCACCATTTTTCTTTCGTAGTGACGCATTTCACTTCAGTGGCAAAAAATTTTGTGCACATGGGTGTTTTTGTTTGCCTGTTCCTGTAGTAAAGTGTGTTTAACAAACCTGGTTATGAACTTCCAGGCCCTGAACGACCTTGTCTCATGAGACTATCGTCTGTGAGAGCGCTTGAGCACATGAAGGACAGTGGGTTGGTCCAAATTCAACAAGTCTGACCTCCCAAACACAATGGCACAAGAACCCAAGTCCAGCTGGACGACAAGAACTCAGCCCTCAAAAACACAATGCCATGGCGAGGTACCAGATGTGACACTTGTGTGTGTGTGTGTGCAGCTCATGTGAGAATGTCCGTGAGTATGCGTTTATAATTCAAAATCTGACGGACTGTCTGGCGAATAGTTCTGCCTCAGTTTAAGACTGTCGGCTGAAGCTTTTATCAATCTTCTCACCAGTTTCCGTTGGCTAATGAAGTGAGTGTCACCACGGTGTTTACTCTGTGAGTTTTGAATTCTTCTGTGAAACATTTCACACTTTCTCACCATTGCCGGAAAAGAGACGACAGCTTGGTTCTTAGAGGAAATGAGAAATAGCTTTAGAAGAATGTTCACACTTGAAAGTGAGAAAGAAAGGTGTGTGTTTAATGTGGCGGGGAATAGAGAAAGTTGCAGTTGTTGGTCGGTGTCTTGTGGTCTGGTACCTCCATTTAATGCAACAAGCCTTGTTCCAAAGAGATGAGTNAAAAAAAAAAAAAAAAAAAAATCTTACAAAAAGAGTAAAACAAAGGCTTTGTCACTGAGGCAGTAGGTCACCAAGGCACAAAGAGAAACGATGAAACTCACAGATATTTGCGCAAATATCTATGGATGTATGTTTACACGCTGAACAAACAAGTGTTTAGAAAGAAGTGTATCTGTGTCTTTGAGCATAAGCCTTACGCTATTGAGGTCTTAGTGTTGTGCAGCGTCATGGGACGCAGTGCTGCCCCAAGGTCATGTTGTATCTGTGAGGGGCATCACTGATGCTATCACTTTAAACTCGCCGTGAATGCCTCCTCTGTCTGCGTGAAACTACATAGGACACAGACGACTCGTGAAGTTCATGTGATTAAAAGAGTCAAAGTGAACAAACACAGGAGTGTTTGGAAATTTTTCTTCAAAATGCTTTGAAAGCAACTCTGTTTTGGAGATTATACTGACAAACAAAAGATATCATATATTATCATATGTAATATCGTATTGTATCGCATCGTATCGAATCGTATTGCATCATATTGTATTGTATCGTCATAATATCATTTCAAACTATCAACTATCAACGTAAAAGCACAACATTACAGAAAAAAATCTTGTCATAACACATCCAATCATATATCTTATCCTGGTATACGTACTGTACATGTTATCATATCATATCATATCATATCATATCATATCATAAACAGCATCGTATCGTATTGTCGTAATATCATTTCTCCTCAATGTAAAAGCACAACATTACAGGTAGAAGTCCTGCATTCAAAAAGCTAATATCATATCTTATTCTGGTATACGTGCGTATTATCATATTATATCATAAACAGTCTTGTATCGTATCGTATCGTATCATCATAATATCATTTAAAAGTATCAATTCCTCAATGAAAAAGCACAACAATACAGGTAAAAGTCCTTCATTCAAAACGCTAATATCATAGCACATCCAATCATATATCTTATCCTGGTATACATGATGTTATCATATCAAATCATATCAAATCACATCATATCCTATCGTATTAAATGTATCGCATCGCATCGCATCGTTTCGTATCGTATTGTATTGTATTATATTATATCGTAGCGATAAAAACTGAAAATTGTAATTACATATCATGTACTCTTAAAAGTAGCAAATCCTTTCTGTAAAAGCGCATCACGACAGTTACAATGTTACTTTTGTGAAAGTGTCAAAAGTGCAATAAACTTGGCAGCAAGTCTGGAAGGCAACTGCAGTTATTTTTATTTACAGATTATTGGATTATAAAGTTTGTTTTTGTATTGTGTATTATTTTTTGATTTATACTATTTTATTTTTCCTGCTTTTGCTTCCAACAGATGCAGAGGTAAGTATACATGCTTTAAATGTTTTAAAATTAAAGTAATATTTTACAATACATACACTTTCCACGAGACAGTCATTTTGCTAGATTACAAGAAAAAGCCAGACAGAATAAAACATCTTAGTGAGTGATGATGGTAGCTGCTGTATAAACATGCCCAGCAGCAATACAGCTGATACTCTAAGATCTCCCTTAAGCTCAGTCCTCTGCTCGGAGGATGAATGTGGATACAAACTTTAATGAAAGGCGAGGAATCTCTCTGACTTCGGTAATCTCTGTCTGTTCCCCTCAGATTTTGAGAGCGGTCAAAATAGCTGTTTGAAGTCGCTGCACATTATTTGCACGAGTGGACATGCACGCTCACATTTGTGTTTGAGTAAAGGATGCCCCCTATCAGCCTTTTAAATTCAAGTCTGCTGCGTGTAATGCACGCAGACTGCTGTGTCTAATAATTAAGCTGACTGTAAAACCCTGAGGCCTTTAACCGTGTACCCTCGGAAAGTAGCACAGCAGAAATGTAGCTCGGCAGGACCTTTACTCGTGAAAAGATGTTATTATAAAAATATGATTTGTAGCTAACTTTTCATTTGAGTTGTTGACAAAACTCAAAGGACATGTACTTTAAAATGTACCTAACACTACATATTACAGTCTGTACTTATATTGTAATTTCCAGACATTCGTTGTAGTTATCTGATTTTAGTGCAATTTCACTGAAGGAATTGGAATTGGACTGGATGGTCAGTCTAGACATTAGATACTTGGTACAGAATATTTTTATCATAAGATTATTCTTGGTCTATGTCAGATCTATATCCCTCAAAACAGTGTGGGTTGTTATTGTTTTAGCTCCTGTAAAGTCTGCAATAAACTGGGAAAAAGGAGCGTTTACTGAGTGCTATTTTTAAAATTACAAAAATCTCAGGGATCTTGTTTCTCTAAAGGAATTTAAAGTAATTTAAAAGAAGTGGCGGCAACAACATTTGACTGCAGATGTTCTGACTGAGCCCATTTCCTTCCTCATATTTGATAAAAGCTTTTGCGATTTTGTGAGTTTTCATATAAATTGTCATACATGATATGCCTGCAACTGTGAAAAAATAATAAAATAAAAAACATGACTCAATGAGTGCATTTATGTCC
>JASGAT010340102.1:295-10930 GCA_030220025.1 Chelon auratus | reverse complement strand
CTGGAAAATAAGGCAACAGAGAGACTGCACATGCTGAGCTTCAGTCATTGTGACAGTTGAGGCTCAGGTACATTTCCTGTTCAAGGGCACAGCAGGCAGATGAATAGGCTCCTTGATTGAAAACCTATTTCCTAACCACTTGGCGTTATTGCAAAAATGAAAATCCCAAAATGTTAATGCGTTAACTTGGACAGCCCCAATACATCACTCAAAAATAATTTCTCATTCCTGTTGTTTTGTCGTAAAAAAACAAAAAAAAAAGTTGTAAAATAGGTTAATACAATTAGCTAGAGCAAAATCCCTCCAAACTCAGAAAGACCAACACAGAAAATACAGACGTGTCTAGCTAGTTGTCTAGGTATATAACAGGAAGTGAATTATCCGACTCGTGTTAGCTTCTGCTAACACTGTCTCTTTGCTTAATGCTGAGTAATAAAACAAGCTCTTAACTCGAGCATGAACTTTGCCATTTGTGTTGCTTTAGCTAACAGGAGCTATCAGATAAAATCTGGTAACAGTGACTGAGATCGTTTCATTAAAAGGCAGGAGCCACGTGATTGGCTGAACGCTGAGAGGGTGGGGACAACACCTCAGACATTAACTGCTATAAAGCCGTGTGAAAATAAAACTGAAATAACATTTTATAGTAATTAATATAAGTAAAAAAGTAAAGTATTAGTAAGTAAGTAAAGAATTTCTTAAATTATTTCACAAATTATTAGTTTCAATTAAATACTCGCATATGTACAGTTTATATCTGACATGATTATTTTAGAATAATTTATTTAATACTGAACAATCTCCCAAAGTTGTTAGTGCCTGTTGTTGTTGTCTTGATAAACTCTATCTGTCATTTGTGTTCAGATGTAGGTGAAATAGCATGTCTCCTTCAGGCTAATTAATTAAGCAATATTTTATGTATGAACTGTCGTTCTGGATGTCACCAACATGTGTTTTAATTATTAGTGTAATTAGTGCCAACAGCATTTAATTGCCAAGACCCTTCAGTGTGTGAAGTGCCTCGTGTCTCAATACTTCCTCCTCAGACAAGAAGGCACCACTTATCCAATCAGTGGAGCGTCCAGTGCTTAGAGCCAGGCGGCTGTTAAGTGTTAAGGTCTGAAGATGTGCTTCACTTTCAGTCTTAGATGACCTTCACAGGCCTCACGTCATTCTTGTGCAATCAAACTGTTCACGAAGTATGAATTTGTGTTCTTACATTGGGAACAAAGTGAAAAGAAGGGGAGAGAAGAAACAGAATAAGCTGTTATTGTCGGTGTTAGTGCGTAATAAATATGTTGATGCTAGACTGAAAATAAAAAGAAAACAATTATATTTACTCAAATATTAATCCACTACATTTATCTGGCAGGTGCAGATACAGGTTAACTTGCAGGTAAACATTTATAATACACTGCATCGTTGAAGATTATAACAGTTCCCAACCTTTTCAGACTGGGACTCCATGCTGTGGTTAGTCGTATATCTCACCACAGGATTTTGACAGTCCCCAACTTTCTGTGCAGCGTCTTGAAAAGTGACTCGATAGTGAGTGTCCTAGTTTCCCCAAAAGGGTGACGGAGACATTAAAATGTTAGTGTAGCAGATTCATTCTCACTGTCGCAGGGGAGAAACCATTTCCACTTTAGATGCTAGTTGGCCTCCTCTGCACACTCAGGACACAGCCTCAATCTTTACCCCACTTCTCCAAGAATAACAAAACCATCAGGGTGTTGTTTGTCAGCTTTTGTTGTCGTAACAATTTCCTTTCCTTCCTCCTTTCGTCAGTGCACTACCAGAAGATTGTCCACAGGGACATCAAGCCTTCCAACCTGTTGCTGGGGGACGACGGCCATGTAAAGATAGCAGACTTTGGAGTCAGCAACCAGTTTGAGGGCAACGACGCTATGCTGTCCAGCACTGCTGGCACACCTGCATTTATGGCACCGGAGACCTTGTCGGACAAGCGAAAGAGCTTCAGTGGGAAAGTGAGTGAACTCCTAGAGTATATAAACAGCATTACATGTTTGGTGTGTGCGTGTGTCTCTGAGTGAAATGAACTAAATGCTGTAAAAGCCGCAAATCCTGCCCTAAGCCTTTACCCATATGACTTGAAAATAAGAGCTGTGACAAGTCAGGCCTTTACTGGCCTGCTAATCCATGAATCCATGTAACGAATCATCCTGTGTGCTGGCTGATATTAACAACTACAACCCAGCAGCAAACAATAATAATAAAGAAATAGAGTAGTCAGTTTATGATATAGCAATTATTGATTTGGGAATGTTTCTCATCCTTACACTGTGTCTGCCTTTCACAGTTAAGCAACAATCAAGGATAACAATCATCTGTAATGATTGGATTGATTACCACCTACATGCTGTAATTAATAGAATATTTGGAAGCAAACAAACTAATTACAGCACACTCATTCAGATCTGTTCAGGCTTATTAACCACTCTGCAGTAGTCGAGTAGTTTCAGGCCGATCATTGTTTAATGCTTAACTTCTCGTGCAACACGGGTAACGACTCTGTAATGCACTTTTACAGAAGCATCCATGTAAATATAGGACATAAATAAACCATATTGCACTTTTTTTAAACAGTGCACCTATGTAATCATGTGAAATAAATAGAACTCTAAATATCCAGCCATCCAGATCGTGCTATATTCTGAAGAAGCAACTCAAATGAAAATTTTCCCATTGCCATGTTTTATATGTATACGTAAAAGTTTTGATATGCACATGGGGTGCTGCAAAACGTCTGCCCAGGATTCTGAGCCTCACACTTGTGTGGTAGTTTGATTAGTTTGAACAAATAACATGTAAACAGACTGTAGGACACCGGTGTCCACACACCAGGAGGTCTGGTGCAGAAAAGAGTTTGCCAATCAGCGTTTGTAACCTTTCCCTTCCACCCCCCTCTCTCTTGCCTTCGTATCACGGTCATGCTCCTTCCTCCAGTGGTTGCATGTCCATAAAGGAGGGGACAAAATAGAACATTTGATTGCGGACCAAAAGCCATCAGGCTGTAAGAGACGTTCAAGTGCCTCAGCCTGCTGTTTTCCCGAAGCTTTCACAAAAAAAAAAAAAAATATGCAGCTTTAGCGCCCTTTTCTGTCTGATTAGTCTTCCGAATTTGGATGTGGTCAAGCCGCGTTTCAAAGTGCATGTAAATCAGCGGTGAAATCCTTGATATCCGACACTTATATGTCGCCTAAACCTCCTCAGCTGTCAGTCCCAGTAGTACATCGGGCCATTAGGCCATGTTAGTCATACATCACCCTGTCCGATAACACACGCCACTGGCATTGAGATAGATTGCACAGATTCAAGGGCTCATTTAATTATTCCATATCAATCAAGGAATAGAAATGGATTTCCAGTCGAGCTGCAGGGCAAGAGAGAGAGGGAATCTGTGTGGAACGCAGAAAGCCTGATGGCTAGCAGCAGTGCCTCGGTTATATGATCACATAAATCCATCTTCAAGGTATCTGACGTTACACGCCCCCTTAAAAATAACCTAAAAATGTCCCATAAATCACTGAAAGGCAGTCTGCACCGATTCGGGGCACTGTGTTTGTCTATGAAAGTACGTCCTGTCTTTACTGCAGTGTTGTTTGGCATTCAGCTGCCCTTAACGTCACTTTTGGCACTTTCTTAAAGGCGCTGGACGTCTGGGCCATGGGAGTTACCCTCTACTGCTTTGTCTTTGGGAAGGCAAGTCTGCACATCTTCTACCTCTCAGTCATTTATTAATATCTGTTGCACAAATAGTAATGGAGAAGGCTGGAGTAGGTGTTTATTTTACAGACTACACAGCTTGTTAACAGCATCCAGTGGCACTTCAGTAACAACACTATCTGTCACCTTTATTTATTTATTTATTTTTATATAGAGGCTTTCTAGTGTCATCGTTCATTTTAATGATCACTGAAGGCTCACTACTGCTGTTGTTTTTTTGTCTTGGCTCTCTTTAGGGCTGCAGATTCTCACTGGTGCATGAGTAATTCAGCGTACTTTCTTTGTGATTCTCACTCCCTTTCTCCTCTGTTCCACCTGCAGTGCCCGTTTATTGATGAGTACATATTGGCTTTGCACAATAAGATAAGGACCAAGCCTGTGGATTTCCCAGAAACGTAAGTCCATCTCCTGCAGCCTTCCCTCTCTTCCGCTTTATTAAAAAAGACAGCAGTGCTGCTCCAAGCGCCTCCAGTCCACAGCAGAAACCGGCGTCTTCGTGGCAAGCTATCCTTTCAGCTGCATCGGACTCGCAAAGCATTTTCTTCTCTGATTTAGTTTTACAAAAAGAAAAGCAAATAGCCTTGCACAGCAGTCATCGCCAGTGCGCATTAAATGTCACCTGCATGTGATCAAAACAAGCATTGAAAAAGCAAACAGAGGCATCAGCGTCCTGCACACATGCAAGCTGTTGTGTCTCACCAATCTTCCTCTCGCCAAAAGGTCAGATAAAAGCACGGAGGCCATCTCGGGTAAATAACTCTAAAAAGAAAAAAAAAAAAAAAATCTGAAAAAGGTGAAGGAGTGTAAACACAGCTAAAGTGAAGCGGCTGTGAGTGGCAGTTGGAGCATGTGCGAGGACAGAGTGTCATATTATTAATGATGAGCGTCCTAATGCAGCGGTCTTAATAGCATGTTTGTGCGGAAAGCTCGTTCATTATGTGTGACCTTCCTCCATAACGGAACATCACATAACCTAATGGAGTCATCTCTACACTGTACCAATCAATGAATTAGCAACAGCTCGTTGTCTGCACTGCTAGAGCTGTTATACTGTAGGAGTTGTGGAGTTAATGTCACACCACTGTCATTATGATCAATGTCTGAGCTCATATGAACTGTTTTACTGAGACGATCAGGGCCCCAGGGGAAAGTAACTGGCCTGGCATTTGGTTTTTATGGGCGGGCCTTGGCAGTCAGTTGGAGGGATGCAACAATGAAGTGGCATGTTTATTTACTGTCACACAAAAGTGACTTTATTCCCCAGCACCGTGGCCCACACTACAAAACAAGCAAGATTACTGCACCAGCTCAGGGGTCTTGTTATCTGTCTTTTCATCTACCTATCTACAGTGCTGTTTAAAAGTTTCTGAAGTCCTGACAGTGGACAGAGAGAATCAAGTCAGACAAATGAAACGGAAATAATATACTTGTGCATGTATTTATGCAGGAAAGTTAATCACTGTACATGTCCATGAGTTGAAAAAGTAAGTGAACATTTATTTTCGGTATCTGCTGCACCCTCTTGTGCAGCAACAGAAGCTAAGCGTTTACGGTAACTGCTGATCAGTCGTCGATCAGGCAGCTTGGGGGAATTTTTCCTCCAAGATGTTCCTCACGTGAACACTCCAGGATTGTGATTCTTGCTTTGAATCCAAAATGTAGAAATATTCCGGTTGTTGTTTTGGTCGGCCCTAAACTTTGACTTGTGAGTCAAAGAAATGAGTGAATCGTTGTTCTTGAGCCTCATTATTCTGAGATAGTAAGGAAGCAAACTTGTTTACCCTAGAGTTGTCTTGACAGTATATGTAAAAATACGCTGTGCGGTGTCATTCCTAATAAAAACTTAATTGAGTCAAAGAAGGATACGCGAAACTTTTTTTTTTTTTGATGACCACTTCGTGTGGAGGAAGGAGTGGTTATTTGTGTCTGTTGAGGATGACTACCATACACGATTTGTTTTTTTCTTTGTAGTATTCAGGTTCTTTCAAGCTCAGATGAGTAATTATTGCACTTTTGACTTAGGTGATAATCTTTTCTTGGTGAAATTCTGAACAGAACTCTGATGACCTCTCAAAAAATACTCATATTAAGTAATCTGAGAAAGCATTTTCGGTGTTTGGTTAAATTGCTTACTGAGTTATTGAACTTGTGTGAAGGTGCTACCGATAGACAGGGCTTCTGTTTAAGCCTCCGCACGGCTGATAAAGACGAGATTTAGAGTGCAACCTCAGTCTTAGTGCTTGCCGGATGCACAATTTGTGATACAAACATAAGACGCTGAAAATACATCACCCTTGTTTGAACAGGGTGTCATTGACTTTGTTTTCCATGTTCTCATCACATGGCGTTTGCAAATTACCCAATCTCCTTTCCCCAAATCATGATTTTGTGTATTTTGCAGACCAACGATGAGTGAAGAGCTGCGGACTCTGATCTTGCGGATGCTGGATAAGAACCCAGACACCAGGATCACCCTCCCTGAGATCAAGGTAACATGAAGCAGATGCAAAATGAGGCTACGAGATTAAGCACCTGTTGTTGAGGGAGACATGTCGTTAATTTGAACGCGATCATTGTTCATATTCGCACACAGCAAAACTCTGCTTTTTTCCCCTTCTGTGATCGACTCTGACCTCACTGCGGTACGTGCAATAAGGTTCATTAGACATGCCGTGTTGCTCCGGGGCATGATGAAACTTGTTTGTCCCTGAGGAGGACCGGGCTGAAATTGAGTCAGTCCGTATTACAGGGGCAGAGCGGGTCCAGGACAGCCATGGATGGATGGATGACATTACCCACTCCCCACTGTGTTTCCATGACACAATCTAATCATGTCAGTGACTCATTTTTTTTTCACCAGAGACTGTTTGTGTTCATGGAACAGGAGATAATGAGGCTGTCAGACATCATGCCTGTCCTTGGGCGAACGCTCACGCACAAACACTTTTCTTGACACAAGTTACAAGAGACAAAATACTTTGTGCAATCCTCCTCAGCCTTCTGCTGAGTTGTAAACTACTGCACTCAGATCTCAGAGAAATCAAAGACTGCATAGGATGAAAGTGTCTGCATACCATTGTTGACTGTGTGTGTGTTTAGATGGACCAGTGGGTGACCCAGGGAGGCACTGACCCCTTGCCCCTGGAGGAGGAGCACTGCTCTGTGGTGGAGGTCACAGAGGAGGACATCCAGAACTCTGTGAAGTTTGTTCCAAGCCTTTCTGCTGTGGTAAGAAATGCTGAGTGTCCTCCATTCATAAAGGACACAGGCCTCGTTCACCTCCACAGTGATTTTTAACATTAACTAGACTACATTGACATCTTTTCATGTGGTTGATCTTAGCTGAAATTCTGCTGCATTTCCCGAATCTGGAAATCCAGGTTAAGCCCCAGCTGGCTTCACAAATGTTCTCTACATTAATTTGGAAACATGTTCATAAAGTGGCATTGCCCTTCGCAGTAGCGTCACCGTTGCCAGCTCTCACTCTTCTGGCACGAGGCCCTCGCTTTCAGACTCGTTCTCAGGCTCTTATGTTGCCCACTTAAGTTAGGTTAAACAGGTTAGGTTTCTGCACACAGGTGAAAGTCTGAACATCAGGCTTTTGCACATTTCAGCACCAACACTGTTCCATGACCATTACAATGAGCAAAAAAGACACGGTTGATGTTACGTTCCCCGAAAGTTAATCAAATTCCTCTTTGTTTGCAGCAGTTTACAGCAGAAGATCCACATGAGCATCTGCAAAGAGATAGAGCTGCATGCATTCAAACATATGGCACAACAGCCGCGATCTTATTTGTGACTAGTTATTATTCTCGACACATCTGTACATTTGTAAACCAAGAGACAAATGAGCTGTCTCACGCAGAGTCACAGTTTTACAGTTACATTTGTTATGCAGCCACTCTGCTTTAATCGAAACCATTTATTAGTTACACTTGTTACATAGTAAAAGTCTGACTTGAAAAGTTTTTCCTGTTTATTTTTTTGTTTTTTTTTATGTATTCAATTTACTGCTTAAATTGGTCTTTGCAGTAAATATTAATTTGCACATGGATGTGTCTCATATATAAATATATATAAGACATGACCTTGGTAATCATTACAACAACAAGGAGCCCAGTAACAATGAAACCACATTTTATTTTACCATATGTCCTATAGTTAAGTAAATTCACTACACATGGACAGAATTTTCTAGTGAAACTATTGTGTGGACAATATCTCACAATCCTGGAGTGTTTTGGGTGTATTTGAAACTAATGCTATCTCATAAAATTAAGATGTATTAAAAGAAAAAACAGGAAAAGATGTGGGTTTGCATTAGAATTGGCACATAAACACAGGTTTCTGTGTAACAGTTGAGGAAGCAGGAGATGACAGGTCATCACAGTGTCAGAATATCATATACGATACATACTGTCACTACTAGATTAAGCAGGCAGCAAAGATTAAGGAACAGAAGAGTAACGTGCTAACGCGCTTGTCTGTTGCCCAGTCAAGAGCATGTATTCCTCCTCACTGTGGATATTAGCAGTGTTAGTCTAAATGAGCATTAGCGGCACATTAACAGCAACTTTAGATTCAGAAGCTTGCTATGTTAAAGCCTCTCTCGCAAGAAACTCTCAGTAAATGACAAATGTTATTTATCTGCTGCAGGATGTCTCAGGGAGATATTTGATGATCGATCTCAGCAATCACAATAACAAATGCCGTCTACAGCTCTGTCAGTGGTAACCAAGAAACCGAAGATTTTTCTGGAATTACATTCATACCACTCTCATACGCTCTCCTATTCTAGTTTGTTTTTTACCCCTCACATGCACATCTCACGTGGAAGACCATCCACTCACCTGCTCAAAAAAAACAGTGGGACTTTTGGATATCTTTGTAACCATCCTGTGTTGTGAATGTTTCAGATCTTGGTAAAAGCCATGTTGAGGAAGCGCTCCTTCAGTAACCCCTTTGAGTGTCCGAGCAGGCGAGAGGAGCGGTCCATGTCTGCACCTGGCAGTCTGCTCATGTAAGCATGCACAGTCACATCATCACGATCTGATCTCCTTTGCATACTTAATATGTACATATCTCATCCAGGAAGACAAAAGCGCACAGGTCCAGTCTGATCGGAAACATCGTTAAAGATTCTGACGGATCAGTACTTCGTACCCGTTTCTTCTTTCTGCAGTATCAGGTTAACTAGCGCTCATACTTGCAGCAGCAGCCGCAGCTGCTGCTTTGTGTTGCCATAGCACCATAATTCAGTCTGTCATTGTATGCACTGGAGCTTACAGCATTTATAAGTGTTTTTTTGTGTGTTACTTCTAGCGTACAAGGCTAGAAGGATTCAGAGTGACACAGACCCGCTAGCACCACAGGCCGACCTTGGATTTCTGTTACATGGATTGAAAGCATCACATGGAGAAATTGACTTCATTTCATACTGTCATGAAATTTTAACATATACAGCCAAGGGCAAATGCGTGCCTCAGTTTTTGTTGCCTGCTGCTCTGCAGGCGCTTTTGGAACAATATCCTGTGTTAAGTGTCCAGCAGAGTTTGTCTTGAAGATAGATTGCTGTTGTGCTCAAAGTGGAGCAGACTCTAATGTCACATTGTGAGCAGTTTATTAGATAATATCTCCTCTTCTCCTCTATCCTGGCCGAGGTTTCCCCTGTTTCGCTCTAGGCTGTCAGAGAGCTGCTGTCTTAGTTGAAGGTTGTTTTCAGAGGACGTGTGGGGAACGTGAAATAATACTGCCCCCTGCTGGGTAATAGAAAGCCATGGCTACATCTAAAGCTCAAAATAGTGAGGGGTGATCTGGAATGTCGAGTCTGTGAAGAACTGAGGCTGTAGTATCCTTTATTGAAAGGCATTATTAATGAACACACACTGTGCGGGACCATTACCAAAAGCACTGGAAGGCTCTGAGAGCCTTGAGCGCTGCTCTACTTCAAAGATCAGCTGCAGCCAAAGCTTTCAGATTTCTTTTCAGAACGTTGAAACTAACGAACGTCTCAAAAAAAACAAAAACTAAACACTTTTTTTTCTCCCCAAAATGAAAGAGAAAGCAAATGTAGGCTGAGTCATGCTCGGGTTATGATATAAGTATGATTCTTTTGTGACAGGAAGCAATTGGATTTGGGGATAAAGTGGCTACATGTTGTGAGACGGACGCTACCTACCATCCTGACAATGATCTCATTATTCTATGCATATACTAACACAGCTGATATTAATGTTAGTATTCAAGCTACTGGATGTGAAATATTATTTGTGGCTGCTTCTTATATCTGTCTTCTATCCTCATCCAGTTAAGCTCTGCTGACATTTGAAATCTCCCTTTTTAGCTTTCTGGCAGACAGCCATGTTGGTTGTTTACATCGTCAGAGTCATGGAACGCTTCAACCTCCAAATTTGGTTCAGTGTTTAAAACTTATACCTTTCTTGTAATGCTCTTCCCTCAGTTCTTAATGCAGACTCTGTGTCAAGCATTTTAAAGACACTTATGACAATCACTGTGACATCACAAGGGCTCCTCCTTTTGACATACGAAGTAAAAAAAAAAAAAAAAGTCTTTTTGCGTATATTGCTTCCGATTATTATATCATTATATTGGTTGATTCATTGACTGCTCATGTCAGGAGCAGTACTGAAACGGGAATATCTGACCCCAGTCCCCTCAAGTTGGATCAGAGGTGGGTCGTCTCTGCCAGCGACCGTGTCTTTGCCCTCTCACCTGTGACCTCTCCATCTTTTCTCCCACTTTGCTGCAGGGACTCGTGGCCCTTCCGGCCCTCTTTAAAACTTCACCCCTCACTCAGGTAACGCATTGCGCCAAGCAGTCTGGCACGCTGTCTGTCCAGCATCCACCAGCTGCTGCGCTCATCGC
>JASGAT010340101.1:0-10043 GCA_030220025.1 Chelon auratus | reverse complement strand
ACTACAATAGCCAATTTTACATGATCAGAGATTCCAATTTAAAGGTTTACCTGGACCATATTGACATGATCAAAAGGGTTTATTAGAAATATACACAATTTTTGCTTGAGATATTATATCTGACTTCTTCATTGAGCTCAAAGAACTGCTCAGCCTGAGAGTACATCCTCGCCACTGGTATGGTGGCAAAGACTATCATCCCATATAGATGAGAAGACTGTGGGAAAGCATCGCATCAACAAAACCAAAAATTGAGAGGCAGCAGAAACCAGGATGAATAAAAAGGGATGATTGGGATTCACTGCTCTGTAGGAGGTATTGAGCTAAAGCGATAATTTGCGGCTTTCCCCTCCACTGGGTAAGGTATTAAGAAGATTTCACATCAGTGGAATTGGAGGAGGAGGATGGTAGAGGGAGAACTGGGAAAAAGGGGGAGATTCTGTGTCCTTGAGGAGACTAGGATAAGATTTGGAGTGAATGTATAACAAGAAGAAATCCTCTGATGATCTCCTAATCACTGTGCAGGGTTTATTTGATTTCACTTTCATTTTTTTTTTTTTTGCTTCAGTTCCCACCTCTTCTCTCTTCTCTTCTTAATCTATGCTTCTTTCCCTACATCTTTCAGAATTTTCCGTCTACTTGTATTTCATACCCCTATTTGTATTACAGTTGAACAATCCTATTTTCCGTTGTATTTTTCTACTTGATCATTAACTTTCCCACCTCCGATTATATTTCCTTCGCCGTCTCCAATCCCCCTCCTTCCTCATCTTCTCTTCAGATCCATCCACTCATCATCGACACGCAGTTAAAGCAACTTGACACCACATGAGTCCACCGGCTAGAAATATTATTACCTCCACTGTAAAACAGAGCTGTGTCAGCAGGAAAAGGAAACCTCCCAAGGGTCAGATTCAATTTAGCAGCATGAAGAAAGATGAGATGGATATCATCTAATTTCATGTATTTCTGGAAGTTGTTTTACGTTCCCGGAGTTTCCATTTAGAGTAAGACTGCTACGATAGTCTATTATATGAAATAAAAACTGGATCTATGGATATTTCATGAAGGCAGATAATGACATTCGGTAAGGAATGTTGAGAACACAAAATGTCAGATACCTACTCATAATCGTATTGATGTCATCAGTGACGTGAGGGGAGGTTTGTTGGTGGTGAGGCACAGACTCTTTCAGAATTCACCTTTCAACCGGCTGCTTCCACCCTCACTGGTTATGTTTCATATGTCAGAACTGCATTCTTTACGGAGAGAGAGGTAAGATACGAGGTAAGATAAGATAGAAAAGGGAGGATGTTAAATCTATAGCGGTTTAGAGAAAGAAAGAGAAATCAATTCATTCTCATTCAATACAAATGAGAGTATCCAAGGAAAATTCAGTTTTGACAAAAATGTACAAGACTATACAAAAACAAATATTTGAATTTAGAACCAATTTACCTTAATCAAATTATATACAAATATATATCCTGATATTTGATCCATTTTTAAAGCAGACAGCTCAATAAAATTGTCTTTATTATTATTAACCACTTCCTGTTTTGGCTCAAAGTCCAGTTTTGAGCATTTCTCAAGCTTAGATATTCAATCCTCCATTTTTGGCGTTCAGTCAGAGAAAAAATAAAAATAAACGGACTACGACCGCGCACTTGACTTAGCGTAGAAGAAGAAGAACAGCAGAACATGCATGAACCTGTTACTCACTAGCGCCCACTTCCTTGAGGCAGAAGCACTGCTGGCAGCCTCACCTCGTGCTTTTTCAGAGCGGTTTAATATCAGATCAGCAAGAGTAAATAAATGTTGCACATACATTAAATACATCACCTAGACTAGGGAAAGTTAGGACACATGATAACAGTGTCTCCAAACAAATACGCAATTCAAGGTGGAGCTCTGATTTACACGACGAAAATGATCAAAACGGAATCATACGGAAGTTACATATGTAGCACAGACTAATGGACAAATAGTATAATTTATTTTGTTTTATCATTATTACTTTTCATCATGAGGAGGCATCTGCTAGGACGGCATCTGTCTCTAGAAGGTGTCAGAAGACACACTGCATCTCAGTTTGTTTTATGTGGCGTTGCGTAGCTGCAGACAAGTCAGGGTGTCCATGCTCCCCCCAGTCTACTGATGAATCCTCCTACAATGGACATTAGCGCTTCAGAACTGGACCATAGAGCAACGGAAGAATGTGGCCTGGTCTGAGGTTCTTCTAAATTATATGGGTGGCTGGGAGCGTTGCTTATCTAGACCAGGATGCAAGGAACACCCCCTTGCCGTTCCCACGGAGGGTGTGCTTGGTCTGCAGCAATGTTTAAGTGGCGGTACTTATCAAAGTAACAGCCACATAAACACCAGGACTAGGTTTTCCAGAAGAACATAACATCCTAATGAGATAATCAATCTTGTGCACTTCCAAGGTTGGTGGTTTTATGAGCTGTGGCTGCTCTGTGTATATTCTTGACCCATTTTATTAGCATTTCCTACCACTGTACACTTCATACCAGCTTTTTAGACCAGAGTCAGCAAAACAGCGTTTCAGAGAGGATATGTAAAAACAAAGAAGTTGCACAGAGCTCACACGCATTGCACTGTCCTGAATCGCTAACTCTGCAACTCAGCTTTCTACTCAGCCCTATGACAGCTTGTGAAAACCTGAGACTTCATTATAATATATGTTTATCGTGACACAGTGTGGGATTTTGAAATGGATGCATTTCAACTGGCAGAGTGTTTTTGTGCCTGCTCCGCGTTTTTGAAAAGCAGCCCCAGAGCAGGACTTTAAAGTTACACAAATATAAAGAAAACAGTGTGAAAATAAAGCGTAAAGGCATTCATCTCCCTCTCATGAATGCCTTTACGCTTTATTTTCACACCGTTTTCTTTTCATTTGTGTAACTTTCCTGTCTTTAGCCCCTGTTGGGTTTGGATCAGGCAACAGCAAATCTAAGGTTTAATATATATATATATATATATATATATGGGTTAGATTACACCATTAATATGTGAAGCAGGTGAAGCCCAAAAGATGCTACATATGAAAGCATTATATTTTAAATAGTAGATTTTAAATAGACAACCCACAGCCTTTAACATGCTTGCATTTACAAAATTTGCAACCTGTTGGTTTGAGGAACAACCAGCATTACTCACTGAGCATCCACAAAAATACGAAACAAAGTTCAGCCACACGCAAACAAACAAACTCACACAAACCCGCAGACTCACAAATCCGAGATGCTAGCATGTGTACTTTTCGGTTGACACGCCAGAGCCGAAAACAAATCAAACTCACCCGTTCAGAGTCCTGCAGAAACTCTTGGCGGAGTTCCGAGAATGTTCCCCAACTTTTCGGCCATTTTGCCGCCTCCGTCCCTCCAGCACCAGACGTCTGCACCGCTCCGTCTCGCTAGGCTACATCCATCCATCCATCCAGTTAGCGACCACACCTGGACCCCACTGCGCACCTGTGATTCTGACCAATCAAAAAACAGGACCCGAGCTGGAGGCGGGCTCTATTGGCCCCTTCTATTCCTATCATTTCACTACTTAATATGCGTATATGTTTGGCAACAGAAACAGGAAGTGCGTTCAGCATGTCGTCCAATCAGCATCTGCTATGATTTACACACCAATCTATCGCCTGGCTGATGCATTTCCAAAGCATGCTTCCATTTGTTATACTTTTGTCCTCTTCATTTTCTTCTCCTTCTCTTTTTCTTCCCTTCGTTTTCTTCTTCTTCTGCTACTCCTCCTCTTACCTTCTTGTTCTTTTTCTTTTTCTTCCTGTCATTCTCCCCTTATCCTTTCTTTTACTCTTTTCTTCTCACTCTTTTTCTCCACTACCCCTTCTTTTTTACTCCTCCTCCTCATCCCTTCTTTCAGAAAGGTGGTAATTCAACTGGATGATCGTGTTGGAGGGTGTAGCTTGTGTTGCTGCTAAACTGGATTGAATTAATCACTAAAGTGTTTCTGTTATTTGGCCTAGCCCACTGTCTATTTCATTGTATCTGTTGCTGAGGCAGTCAGTTTGAAATAACTACACACAGAATTTGTTCATTTGCAGTTTCCCTCACTTTCAAGGAGTAGTCAGTAAGCCTGCATTAAAGCAGACTCCATTTCATTGGGTTTATAACCCACTCAATGGTAATTGGCTCGGAATTGCACTTAACGCAGCCGACCCACCACATGAATGGGCACGTGGACTGAGAGTGTGCAGGTTAGGAGGAATGGATTTGAGTCTTTGTGTGCAGCCGTTCTAGCGAAACTCAGCTATTCGCCCTCGATAATTGCCTGACTTAAAGCTAAGTTAGTTTGACTACTTATTAAATTTTGCATCGTACAATATTCATACCTAAAGCGCCTCAACGTCCAGGCAATGTGACAATGTGTGCGCCTCCCATACAGACTGTAAAAAAAATGGATGACACGTCTCCACTTCCTCCCATTGGCCACTTTGACGCTACTAGTGTCAGAGTCTGAAGCCAGAGTCTGTGCAGTACTGCCAGAGAGTGGAGCCGCATTATCGATGACCTGCCCATACTTCCTCTGACTCACTGGCGTTTGCTTTTTTTTAAATACTGCGCTCTGTAGAAATGCTCTCAAAGAAATGTTGGATTATACACTGTACTTATTACTCAGTTTTATTTCCTATTCTCACAGCCCTACGGGACCAATTGCACAGAGCGGTTGTTGTGGCAGCTGTCAACCATCATGATGTCACATCCTGTTTTTATGGCCTCAACACTAGAGCCTGTCCTGGCTCATTAACACTTGGGCATACACCACCATTTAATTAGCTACCTAAAATGACAGAAACCATCCTTGAAAAAACACTCCACTAACATGGAGGGGGTGGAGCTTATGACCTATACTGCAGCCAGTCACCAGGGGGAGCTCTACTTGCTTTGACTTTACTTCAGTGGAACTGTCATGGCGTCCACTTTTCCCACAGTAGGCTTATACTTATTAGCTAAGAGGTGAAAGAAGGTAAATAAGCTAGTAGTTCAAGGATTAACACTTAAACACCAGTCAGCATAGGTAATGTCATCAAAATACACATGGAGTCTGCCATTTCTAGAGTTTTACCTGGCGTTTTATGTGACACTAGAGGAGGAAAATAAGATAATTTAACTTGTCAAATGGATGTTTTTGCCACTGATTGATTTGAAGTCACCGTATTAGGCGTGATTGATAACTTCAGAAAAGAAACATTCTTCTTAGAGTACGAATTTCCCATGAGAAGTAGGAGCAATTCTTGACACTTTAAATCAAACCTTTCTTTGTATAATTTTCCTCCTCTGGTCCTGTGTATTTCCATCCCAATAGGACTCTCAAATTCCTCCTTGCCAGCAGGTTGTTTTTTTTTCTCTTTGCAAGCTGCTCTCATCATCCAGCATTAAAAAGGCTTGACATTTCAGCAGTATTTCGCGCCGAGCGGCTGATGCGCCTGAATGTATCTGCCTAAATATCAGTTTAAGTAGGGAAATTAAATTCTGGATTAGGGATTTGGTCCTTTCTTCCCCTCCACTCATCCCTCGTCTCCATCCTGTAATCTTCTTCTCTTCCTTTTAAAGATCCAGACTGCCGAAATCATCCCGCTCCTCTCCAAGCAAAGGTTGCGTTCCTTCCCTGCAAATCTAGCTATTCATCATAAACTGTCTGCCACTCGCTTCAGTTTCCTCCTCTGTTTTCAATTGTCAAATGTAAGACTTCATAATCCTTCAGCTAATCCTTAAAATGTGCTCTCAGAAGCAGCAGAAAATGTTTTTAGTTCTACTAATTCCACTGATCAGACTTAATGCCGACATGCCTTCTCAACATGTTGCATTTAACTCCTTAATTCTGCAAAAAAAAACAAAAAAAAACACACACACATTAATTATCCAGAATTTTCATAATCTTTTCATGCAGATTAACTTTCTTACAAATCTCTTTGAAAAGAAGGTCACTGGGATAAATTCATCCAGTGGGAAAATCCATTGTTGCATAAAATGTAAAACTGAGACAGGTGGATTAATAATGTCACAGGCCATACTGCGCTTTTACTAATACCAGTATATTAATTATGACAGTATATGTCCAAAGACAAAGCTAAAACAACAGCAAAAGCTAAAACTAAACTCCAAACCTGTCATTTCGATAAGGAAACATCAAATCGGTGCAGAATTTATTGAGGAAACATGATCATGCAAGGTTAACTGTTTGGGGGTCTGAGTCTGAAGAGCATCAGCATCATAGAGCTGAATGCCAAAAGATGAAGGTTGGGCCAGGTGGCTGTAGGAGACCTCTGATGAAGACATTTTGGGTCGACTATTAAGAGGCGGACGTGGAGGAGGAGGTGGTTTGTGCAATAGACAGCCTGGGGACAGAGTGACAGAATGACAGTGACTTTAAACTACTGTACTGGTATGGTTCTGGTTCTGGTTGTCTGGCAATCAAATAATTCCATCATTAACAAATTGAGAGAACCACATTTTGTTTAGTTTTGCTCAGTTTTTGTTTACTTTCTTTCTTCTCATCACATTAGGTAGTTTAGCGGGAAGACATTGGTCCGTCACTTTTGACAGGTTCCTATACTGTATTTTCCAAGAAAGCAATAGAGAGCAATTGATAACTGTAGCTTTGCAGGAAAGTCACTGCAAGGGGAGCACTTATCATTTGGTAACATAGACTGTAAACTAAAATGCATATCCACTTCATCCCATTGGACAAAGTGAGGCTAGAATTCCAGGGATACAGGAGGACATCTTGGAGCCAATGTCTGCGCAGCACTATCTGACAAAGCTTATGTTGGGAAGTTGTTTTAACTAGTTATTTACATTAATTTACTTACAATCTCTCAAAACAAAAGTTTAACTTACTGAAAAGATCCCTCAGATCCTTGGGGTCAGCACAGTTTACAGCACAGCTACTTTAGTTTTTGGCCTTGGTCCCATCCACTAACATGGAGGAGGTGGAGGTAGATCATTTATGCTGCAGCCAGCCACCAGGGGGAGCTCCACCTGCGTTGACTCATAGACTCTATGTAAATATGGACTATGCGCTCCCACATCCTTGAATTGGCCAAATTGACGCTATTTTCCCGGGGATATGGGCGGCACCATCTTGCAAGTTTGAAGCCAGAGTTTGTGGAGTCTGTGGAGTCTGTGGAGTCGTGTGGAACTGCGTTATCGATGACCCGCCCACGAGACTCACTTACGTTTGTGTTGTACTGCACTCTACTCTACCTCCACCATTTACAAAGAAATGTTGGAGTATACATTGTTTTTATTTGTTTTTTTCCCACTTCACAAAGCAGTTAGCATGGCAACTTGTAGTCATCAGGATGTCACATCCTGTTTCTATAGTGTCAGTATGCATCAGTTTTACATTAACTACCTAAAATGACAGAAACCATCCTTGAAAAACAAAATGATTTGATGTGTACTTTAGTATTTTAGTTTGGCCCAAGTCCCATCCAGCAACATGGATGGGGTGGAGCTTATGACCTATACTGCAGCCAGTCACCAGGGGGAGCTCTACTTGCTTTGGCTTCACTTTTGGGGAGCTGCCATGGTACCAGCACAAGAGAAAATTAATAGATAATTAATACTAATGAGTCTTGAATTGAGGTTTGTGTCCAACTGTCTGACATAATGGCTCTCTAATTTACAAAAACGTGCGCATTCTCTCGCTCTTCGTCCTCTGACAACGTTTCCAATAATTACGTTGATATCATGTCATTGGAAATATCACATTTCAGCTGGTTTTCCTATTGACTACACATATCCATTCATTAGCTTTAAAGCCTATTATTCCACTCGCATACTTTCACAAGTTAGCAGAACACAAGGCTTTTGTTGGTTTTGCAATAAGTGTCATCGCAGCTCTTTGCATTCTTAATCCCACTGAGTCTCTGTGTTTGTTTGACATTCGTTCGACAAAGGCAAGCTCCTGTGGATTGTCTCTGTGCGTCTTTCGTTTGTCGGCATCTGTGACTGTGTGTTCCTGATAATACGAGTCCTGACGCAGAGTTTTTCTTGCATCATTTGTCTGGATGATTGTCACCCTTGCTGCCTCATGAATGAACACAAACACAAGCGGAGGCAACAACCGCAGTGGAGTGATAACAGCTTGTAATGATAGCGCCGCTGGAGCGAGTGCGTGTTAATATAGATGTAGCAATACAAATCCTTTCAGACCAGAGAAATTAATTTGCTGACATCATTCATATATCAACTTCAGAGTCATTTTTAATTGTAGATCCACAATTAAATCCACACAGTCATTCAGTTACTTATTCATAATGTTTTGGTTTTCATACAGAACCTTTGAGAGGCAGAAGAGGATGAAACAAGACACACTGATATATCTATGTGTCTATGTGTTTTCTTCAATGTGGATTGCTCCTTCACAAGTGTGAATAAGAAATAAAAAGCTGAAGTGGCAGGAATATAAATCTGTTGACACCGTGTGGTCTGTTTTCCAAAATCCAGCTTGTTTAAAATAATCAACAAACTTCTTTCAGGTCTGCTCTCAATCAAGCAATTCCCACAGAGCCTGGAAGGTTTTGAAGACATATAGCTTCATCAGTCAAGAAGCTTGATATCAAATTGTTTGATGTTTTTGCTTTTATGTCCAGGCCCTGGCAGATCTGATAGCTGGTTGAGATGGAAGCTACAGAGGAAGATGGATCGAGCAAATAAGGAGACAGGAAGACAGGAGGAAACAAAGCCAAGGACAGGAGGGAGCGGTGGAGTCGAGAAGAAAGGGATGGGGAAAGTAAGGATATAAGATGAATGACATACCTCTTCACAGAATAAAGAAGTGTTTTGACACATTTAAGGGTGAACATCTGTCTGGGAAGCCACCCTCATTAATCTGCTGCTATGACAGCATCCACTCTGGACTGAAGAGACTGTAGAATAGCTGCAGGGATAATCTCTCATTCACATTTGACTAGTTTGGTTCTAATTCATGGACTAGTTATCCTATGGTCACCCTTTGCAAAACAGCACTCGTTCTACAATCCAGCCCAGTAAGTGAATAAACTCCAAGTTCAGCATGTGATTTGCTGGGTCTAGTCTTTGGTCTAACCAGGAAATGATGTTTCCGAGTGGGTTGCAAGAAAGTCAGTGGAAGCTCAGGGGGGTGCAGCTTCATCACCGTTGCAAACAAGCTGTAAGGATAGATCACTATACCGTATGGTTGCGCCTAAGGAATCACCACAGAGCAGCTCATGCTACAGATCGACTCACGGCAAAACCCCAAGAAAGAGAAAAGGAGACACACACACACAGAGAAAAAGATAAGTGATAGGAAAGGAAGTGATGTACCATGATGGATGAGAAAAAGTTTTCATTGAAAGCAATCAGAACAAAGTAAATCCACATCAATCATTGCCGGGTATGTTATTCTCTTGTTTGAGAGAAAACGCTGCTCAGAAAGCAATTTACATGTAGGAATAGGAATGTGATCTATGCCGAGAAAGCACTGAGAGACTTCTGAGCATATCTTGTCTATGATCAGCCATTATTCTTGTCTAAGTAGGATTATTTTTTATCTTCTTGCACTCTGATTCAGTTTGAAAACCCTACTGTTAAATGGGGAAATGTATTGTAAGTATTTGACGTTAATTTTACGTGAAAATGTATACAAGAATGTAATGAAGTTATGTAATGATGTCTGGTAATGATGTCTGGTTGCAACATGTCTGAAAGACAATTCTGTACAGAATTGTCTTTCAGACTGCATTTCATTCTTGTATACAATTGAATACAATTGTATACAAGTGAAAGCAATCTAAAGACCAATCTTTTCCAAAAGAGACTGTATTATTGCTATTTTTTTGTAAAACAAACTAAACAATCCAATTTTATTTATATGGCCCCAATAACAGTACAAATTGTCTCAAGACACTTTACAAAACCCAATATGAAACCCCCAGAGCAAGCATAAAGGCAAGGGTTGAGCAAGCATGAAGGCAAAGGGTTTTGATAATGAATATTAATAAAGCCTATCATAGGTGAGTTAGC
>JASGAT010340097.1:0-16850 GCA_030220025.1 Chelon auratus | reverse complement strand
CTTTCGGGAGACTTTCGGTTGTCTCATTATCTGTCTCTCTCTGACTTTCTTTTCATCCCTGTAAAATATTTTTCCATGGTGATTTTTGAGTGGTTGTTCACAGAACTTCATATTTACCGCTCTGTGCTGTGTGTACGCATGCTCAAAAAAAAACAAACATACACCATAGAGCCAATACTCTCTGCGCACACTCTGACAATGCGAACGCCACTGTCACCTACTGTAGTGGATGTGCAATTACACTTTATTCTAGTAAAAAAAAAGAAAAGCATGTTCCCCGGGGTGTCACGCGCCCCCCCTGGCATCGCACCCCACTATTTGAGAAGCACTGCTTTAGAGCAACAGTTGGGGAAGCAGCAACTTGGAAGCGGCTGAAGTGACCCTGACATGAAACAGAAGGTCCAAAGTTTGGGAACATCTTATACTTGAAACAACCGAGAAAACTGTTGTAAGCTGAACCTCGTGCACCATGGGACCACTTTAGCTATGCATGGACATTTGAAGAGGGAACACATTTTGGAAGATTCATACGCACCTTGGTACAATAGTTAGGTTCCATGCTAGTAGCTAGCCTATCACTGTATGTGCAGACAGCGCGAGAATTGTTTATTTAAACAGTAATGTTGTAATTTTGTCTGAGAGTTCTTTTTGTTAACGGAAAGAGAGAGCCATTGGTTTTTTTTTATAATTTGCAATTCATAATCTGACTAGTTGCTGCAGTAGTCGATGACTAACCGACTATCAGATCTCAAACTGAATTTACAGAGAAGTGCGTAGACTATTCTTTAGTATCCTAATTAGGCATCCGCAATTTGGCAATGGAGGAAGAAAGCATGAGAAGATAAGGTGTGTGGTGTGTAGAAAGAAGAGATGATGACAAGACTTATCATTGAAGCAACAAAAGAGAATAGGAATGCACCACAAACGATTATCAGCGATCTAATCAGCGATTGAGCAACTGATAACTATTAACCACTGAGAGAGGTCTTTGTTTAAATTATATGAAGCAAGAGTTAATGCTTCCCATCAGCAGACTGGTGTGTCTCTGTAGGAGATGACGGGGACGGAACGAAATCTCAGGAATGACCGTTTGATGGATTCTTAATGCCCCACCAAAACCGCAGAAAAAAAACAATTCCTGGAAAATGATCAGCAATGACAAGAGCTCCATTTTCCATGCCATCTAACCTGAGGGAAAGGACATGCCCACACACAGTATCTAACAGCTGAGGAGCTCAACGTCAAAGTGTCTGCTGCAACACTAATCCATCACCTCCCAGCAATCCCAGCAGTGGTGCTCAATCAATTATCTGAGTCACACTTCATCTCATATCCGTCATTTAAATGACACAATGACTGCGCCCTCAGCAATTATTACATTGTTTTATTTATATAAAACAGGATGTGCACAGGGTTCATGATGATTTCACTTGGGGCCAAAGGCACTTGGTTGCATATGTGGTGTGTAAACATCCAACAAGTCCTCCCTCGGGCCCAGCTTATTTCCAAAATATGGACCATCACTTACCACTCTTAAATGATTAAATACCTCCCAAATTATTTTGAATATTAACCTGAAATTGCTTAGCCCGAGGAGCTCCTGCATTCTGTTTTTCGCTTCATTATCTATTTTATTTATGTGTACCATGACTTACTAAATGAAAAGAGGAAGTAAAACGTACAGAAGAAGCGGATGAAAACAAATACAAAAAGACGTGTCGCCTCACGACTAACTTTCCGCAGCCTTCTAGTCAACTTGGTCGATGAACATGTAAACGGAACAACCCGCTTTCTGTGGAAAACCAGATGCGAGGGTAAAATGAGACAATATTTATTCTGTTGTTAGCTTTTCCTCTTTCGGTCATCCATCACTTAAGACTGGAAACAGTGAGAGCAGCGGTGCATACGAGGGAGGCCGATGATGGGGTGTTGGATGGGTGAGGGGGGAAAGAGAAGTTTTCTTTACCGACAGATAACCGCCTGAGTGTGTGCTGTGTGTCAGTGACATGTGATCATTATCGTGATGACTAAAAGGTGGAGGCCCTTACCCTGCGTGCCAGCCCCAGGGCAATGTAGCATTTCTCTCCAGCATCTGTGATCTCGAGTTCGTAGTAGTGGAAGCGTGTGTTGAGAGGACGACGGGCCTGAGCCAAACCCACGTCCACGATTCTTACCCCTTTCCCAACGTACTCCAGCAGCTGTGGACATGAGAAACAAAACAGGTTCTACTGTCACTTATGAATGAGCTGTGAGAACATATTATTCATATGAAAAACAGTGTAAAAAAACAGATAAAGCCTAAGGGGCTTTGAGCAAATTTGTTGTCTTTTGATTTATACTCTTAAATATCTGACTAGATCAAGTAATTTCAAAGCCTAAAATAAAAACTATGTGAGTAAAAGTCTTTCACTACACTAAGGTTGTGCTGATTAGAGATGGGATTTACGGCTCTTAAGAGGGAGCCAGATCTTGAAGAGCCGTTCAAAAGGTCGGCTCATTTTGATTTATTTTCAAGATGCCAGCCTAGGGGTCTAACATTTTCGAGTCATGCAGCAGCAGACTTTATGCTCTCACATTGCTTTCAGCAGATTAACAAATGTCGCTAATCTTCGACTACTAATTTTCTGTGGAAATATGTCACTGGAGCTGCATGTACAGCACATACCGACCTTCATTCTCAATGACATTTTCACATCACTTCGTTTGGACTTTTTATTTGTGACTGAGACATGGCTTCCCCTTGATCTCTGCCCCCCCGAACTGCAGCTTCTTAAGTTCCCCAAGGACTACTGGTCCGGGAGTTGGTTTAGCCGCCGTTTTCCTGAGATGTTTTAAATGCAAATCCGTGCATGTCAATGTGCCCTACTCCACTTTTGAGGTGCAACCGTTAAAGATTAATGTCACCGACCCTGTCCTGTGTGCATTGGTGTACAGATCACCTAAAATCAAAAGTAATTTCATCCAAGAGTAATATGATCATCTTTCTTTTATGAGCTGTCATTCTGATAGACTGTTAAAGGGGAACTACTGCTTTTTTACAACCTGGACCTTATTTCTGGCATAAAATACGATCATTTACTCACCCATATAACTTTTGTGTAATTTGCAGTCGTTTGGGAGATATTTAGATCTACGTATGTCCATATAGTGGGAGTGCCTGGGGCACCGAAACGCAGCCTCTAAATAACGCATTATCTGCCGGCTTGTTTACCTGTTATTTGCTTCTGTTAGTTTTTTGCAACATGGCTGAAAATGTTTCTGATCCTGAGGTTGTGGACGAACCATAGCAGAGAGAAACAAGCCGACCGCCGCGGGGGCGCTTAGGGATGACATCATCCAGGTCAGAAGACATCATTGGATGATGATAACAGGTAACTCCGGACTCAACGGGGAATAGCATTAGCGTACGATAACAAAATATTGGTTAAACGAACGAGTTTCGGGGCAGATAATGCGTTATTTAGAGGCTGCGTTTCGGTGCCCCATTCACTCCCACTATATGGATATATGCAAATCTAAATATATCCCGACTGACTACAAATAACACAAAAGTTATATGGTTGAGTAAACGATCGTATTTTATGCCAGAAATAAGGCCCAGGTTGTAAAAAACAGTAGTTCCCCTTTAATCCTAGGTGATTTCAACATTCATGTCTGTTGCCCCTCTAGACCAGGGGTCTTCAACGTTTTCCAAGCCAAAGACCCCCAAACTGATGGAGAGATGGAGCAGGGACCCCCCTACTATGTATATGTGTATTTAAAGACATTTAAATTTATGGAGAAAAAAAAATTGCGACCTCCCTGCAGTACCCCTTGTTGAAGACCTCTGGTCTAGACCGATTGGTCAATGAATTCTTATGCCTTGTGGACTCTTTTAATCTCATTCAATCAGTGTCGAGTGCAACACATTAGATCTGGCGTTATCATCCGATTTCTCTGTCTCCAACCTTGAAGTTGTTGATCTTGGTGTCTCTGACCATTTATTGATTGTATTTGAAACCGCATTATCCTGTCCCTCTCCGACCTCCTCCACAGCCATACTCTGGACTGAGTAGCTCCCTTAAAACTAAAGAGACACAAGGCCAATACTGCTGTTACCCCCTGGCTGAATGACTCAACCCGTGCTCTTAGACGTGACTGTAGGAGGGCTGAGCGCAGATGGAAGAAAGACAATCTCCAGGTCACATATGAGATTTTTAGACTGTTTAAAACCCTATCAGAGCTCTGTTAAGACAGGTAAGGCGGAATATTATGCTGAATTAATTAATAAAAATGCCCATAGACATAAAATATTATTCACAATTGCAATATTCATTATTGCACAATTAATTAATCCTGCCACTGCTGTTACTGCCACCCCTGTTCCCACTACTGAGACTTGTGAGAAGTTTCTGAATTTCTTCATTAACAAAACTGTAAATCTAACATCTCACCCTCAGATTCTGATCCTTCAGAGCCACTTCTTCCAGCTAGCCGCCCCCAGCAGTTTCACTCTGAGTCACCTTCACAGCTGTCTGAGGTTGTCTCTCACATGAAGCCCACATATTGTCCCTCTTCAAGGATGTTTTCATTACAATCTGCCCCCTGATCCTGGCCGTGATTAATAGCTGTTTAACTAATGTTGTTGTCCCTGCCAGTTTTAAACATGCAACTGTACAACCGCTACCAAATAGACCCCAGTGACTACAATAACTACAGGCCCATTTTCCAAGTTACCTCTCATTTCAAAGATTCTGGAAAAAAAGTTATCTTCTCCCGAATCTCCTTACATCTGACCACCTTCAACATTTTTGATTTTGGTTTTAGATCACTGCATAGCAACTAATCCGCTCTGCTGAAAGTACTGTTGATTCTGGTTCCTGCGTCATTCTAGTGCTATCTTCGACACGACTGACTATGACATCGTTTTAATGGGCTTAGAGGTCAATGTTGGTCTGCATGGATCACTGCTAAAGTGGTTTACATCCTATCTGAGAGACAGAACCTTCTCTGTAAAAACAGGCAGCAGCTCTTCACCCCCTGCTCCCATCAAATGTGGTGTCCCTCAAGGGTCAATTTTAGGGCCTCCTCTTCTTTTTCTTTATATACACTTCCACTTGGCTCTACCTTTAACAAATACAACATCCATTATCACTGCTATGTGGAGGACACATAGATTTACTTGCTGTTTAAACCAGAATGCACCACCTACCTTAAAAACCTCTTTGATTGCCTTAATGACACCAAATGCTGGATGGCAAGAAAGTTCCTTCGGTTAAATGACGACAAGACCGAGATAATTATATTTGGCCCTCCCAGCTATGTCAGTAATTTAAACATTTCATTGTGGCCCCTGTTTGAGAACCTGCACTCAGAAGTTAAAAATCCTGGTGTTTTTTTGGATTCCTCTCTGAATTTTAACAGAGCAAGTCAATTGTCTGGTGAAAGGATGTTTTTATCAGCTCAGAATCATCACCAAATTAAAGTTGTTTTCATCTCGGACGGACCTGGAAACAGTTATCCATGCACTTATGACCTCGTGGCTTGACTACTGCAACTTCTTATATACAGGGCTGACCCGCTCCACCCTTTCTCGGCTGCAACTAGTACAAAATGCAGCTGCGAGACTGTTAACTGGCACAAAGAAAACATAACCACATCACTTCTGTTTGGGCCCAGCTGCATTGGCTCGCTGTGAAGTACAGAGTCGATTTTAAAATCTTACTCTTTTTGTTTTTTTAAAGCCCTAAATGGTTTATCTCCACAATACATCTCTGACATGCTAATTCCATATTCTGCCCCCAGGTCACTAAGTTCATCCTCACAACAACTCCTCTCATTCCCAAACTCTCGCCTGAAATCAAAAGGAGGCCGGGCTTTTTCAGTTGCCGCTCCAAACCTCTGAAATAGTCCTCTATCCTACGTTAAGTCCTGCTCCGCTATCGACTGTTTTAAATCTCATTTAAAGTGCTACCTCTTTTCTCTTGCCTTTAGTTCGGTCTGAGGTTGCCCTATGGTTAACTCTGTCTCTGTCTCTCTCGGTCCATTTTAAACTGATTTTTATCGTTCTCCTATTGTATTTTACCCACTCTCTTACTGTACTTCTATTATTTTGGCTTTGGTTTGGTGCTTCATTGTTATTGTATTATACTGTGCATTACTGTTCCTCTGTATTATTGGGTTTTATCCTTCTTTACTTGTGTTACTATTACTTTAACATAATATGGTATTATCTCATAGTCCACAACAGGGGCTGCTGCTCAGCAAACATTTAAGGAGTCTGTTCTATATAAAGAGCTAAGGACTGTCCCCATTTCCAGTGTTGTTTCTGTTCTATTAACCTCCATAAGGGATGATGCACCACTTTCACACTTTATTTAACAGTCTACAGGGGTATGCATTACAGTGACTTCCTGTAATTGCTTAAATCGATAAATCCACGCAGGTGGTTGGACCTACGCCACGTTCCGGTGCGTCAGCCGGATGGACAGAAAGCGGTAGGAGAGCTTCATTATGACTACACTGCATTTCTTTGCTAGTGAAAACATGTCTGCTTTTGCATCAGCGTGGCTACAGTCGTCTCGATCTCAGGTTGGACGATGAGAGAGCTGGTGTTACCCTAATAGGAACGACAGATAACAGAAAAATAGGTTGCAACATCATGGAAATCTTCCTTTCTAGGGAATATGAGGCGGGATTTGACTCACCATTCCTGCAACGTACTGTTTTGGTGCAAAACAGCACGGGGGCAATGAGGATGACGTGACTGTGTACTTTACGGAGCTGAAGAAAACAACACCACCAAAATACATCCTTCTGAAGCACCTTCAAAAATGTTGTCAGACTGTAATCGGATCATCCGACTGCATTAGTTCAAACTAAATAAAACCTCATATTACTAAAAATGGTCTCCATTTTGCCTGCTCAAAGATTGAAGAGATACACTGCAGGACGCTTATTAAACTCAACAACTGTGCCTTCTGCAGCATCAACAGGAGGATAGTAAATCACTCACTCATGTATAAACAGCCCTGCCAGTTTGAGCTCATCTGTGGGCAATGTCGGATAATTCTTCATTATTATTTTCACCACTCTTGATAGGGAGTTCTTTCCCACCATTTTTACAGTACTGTCACACTCTCTCCTTTTTTTGCTGCAAAATCTGTCAGCTTTAGTTAAAAGACATTCCTTGTGTAGGCTGCTGCTGCTGCGAGGCCGGGTCAGTGGTATTCTGAACGACAGGTGGCGGTGAGGATGTCTCACTCTGTATCTCACCTGCTGTGTCTTTGCACACAAATAGTAAGTGACATGAGACCAGAATAAGTGCCATTTCATTTTTGCCTCTACATATACATATGGAAAGCAAGTGCAGTGCGGCAAGTGGCACATTTAAGGTCTTGAATGTGCATTAATGTGCTACTAAAATGTGCTTCTGTGTGGAAGGCCTCGGGTTTAATGAACGCTCTGAACTCTGAAATGTGTCCACACACACAAAAAAAGAACATGATTACGAAATTGCAAATGACACTTTAAGCCATTAGTGCCACAAAACCTTGAAATTTCCAAGCGTCACTCCGGCTCTCTTACCAATAATCCTTGTCTTTTCCATGTCATGCTAACAGATGCAGCACATGTGTTATTGAGTTGTAGGGGAGTTTACAGTGTGGTTTGAGGCCCTGCACTCACTCAGGACGGAGGTTTGCAGAAATAATGGATTAATTAGTGAGCTGGTTCCATGCATGTCTCTCTGATAGTGGTTCTCTGCGTATGAGCGGCTGAGTCAGACCCAAAAACTCCAGAACTGGCGTCACAGTGAGAGGTGGGGCTTCAGATCAGTGAACACAAACACATGTCTGTGTTTCATCCTTATTTGTTTATATCAATTAAGTATTTAGCAACAGTTCATATTACCATCAGAAGCAGACATGGGAAGTTTGTGTCAGGTCAAGATGAGAATCAGGCTAAAGGAAGTCTGATAAGTTCACTTCTTTCCAATTCCACACAGACAGATTTTTCTCATTATCGAACCGAGAAGCCTTCAGCCATGGATGATGTTGACTGAAGTGACTCACTTTAGGCAATTTATCAGACTTCGCTCAGCTCCATTAGGGCCAGCAAAACCTTAACACTCAAGAACCTACCGTGCCAGTTGCCTTGACGTCATGGAGTCGGGACCAGTCCTCTTCATGACTGTCCACTATCATCTGTCCATCATCAACCTCCTTCCACTCAGCGTTCAGGTCCACCAGCACTTCTTCCCCTAAGGAGTGCATTCCTACCGCAGGGTAGAGACCATCAGGATATGCTGGGACATCCACACTGCCGACCTGAGCACACATTCACATATGGTACGGTTCAAAGAAAAGCAGCAGGGATCTAAACTGAATAAAACCAGACAGATTCTTTTGTAAAACTGTCCTGGTTGAAGACACTCTGGGGTACTTACTTCAGAACCATTTTTGGTGAAAAACACTGTCAACTGTCCGTCATCAGAGTCGAGGGATATTCCACAACCAATTCTGTCACCTCTGCAGCATTTTGGACCAAATTGCTGTCCTACTGTGTTGCCATTGTACAACCTTCACATAGAAAAAAAGAAGAAAAAGAAGTAGATGATATACACAGATCATTCATTCATTATCTGTAAATGTTTGTCCTCTGGAAGGTCGCGGGTGGACTGGAACCTATCCCAGTTGTCATTGACGAGAGGTGGCGTACACCCTGGACAGGTCTCTAGTCCATCACAGGGCTAACACTGAGAGACAGACAACCATGAACACTCACACCTACGGCCAATTTAGAATCACCAATGAACCTAACCAGCATGTCTTTGGACGGTGGGAGGAAGCTGGAGAACCTGGAGAGAACCCACGCAGACACAGGGAGAACATGCAAACTCCACACAGAAAGGCCCAGTCGGCCGATGGATTCAAACCAAGAACCTTCTTGCTGTGAGGCATCAGTGCTAACCACCACACCACTGTGCCGTCCATACACTGATCAACCGCAACATTAAAACCAATGGCAGGTGAAGGGAATAACATTAATAATCTTGTTGCAACCCAATGTTCTGCTGACAAATCTGGTCCTGGCATTCATGTAGATGTTATTTAGACACCCACCTAAACATTGCTCCTGACCAGGCTACCTCACCCCATAGCAACGACACTCCCTAATGGCAGCAACCATCACCAGCAGGACGGCACGGCCTTCCACGCCACAAAAACGGTTTAGGAACATGAAAATTAGTCCAAGATGTTGACCTGGCTTCCAAACTCCCTAGATGCCAAACTGATCAAGTATCTGTGGGATGATCCACAGAGGCCCCTCCCCTCAACACAAAGACTCCCCTACCAACGTCCTAGTGCCAGACACGGTAGGACACCCCTAGAAGAAGGTAAAAGGGAGAACTAAACAATATTAGGAATTTGGTTTTAATGTTGTGGTTGATGAGTGTACTTTTAAAAGGTTCATCGTCATATTATGAAGAATCATGACACCCATTGCGACCCCCCCCCCCATTTAACTTAATTTAACATAACTTGCGGAAAGTGGAAAGTTATGGAATATTAACTTTGTCCCTGTCTGTGGTCTATAAGCTAGCTCACTTTTCTCACCATGAATCACTGTTGCAGCAAATAAATGAATCAAAATGAATTCCATTGTATTCAGAGTGCTCAACTCTTCCCCTACTGTACATGTCAACTGTCATGTTGTTCTTCTTTCACAAATATGGTAATGATAGTCTAAAATACCATTAAAATGCATAATTGTATGTAAAATAGCATCAAAAATTTTCACCTCTGTGTTGGGGGGCCCTGTAAAGATTCTTTTCATGGGGCCCAAAATCCCTAGCGGCGCCCCTGACTATGAATCCAAAAAGTCTTCCTTCAGTTCCAGTCAGAGACCTTAGCTGCATGTCAGATCTCACCGCTCACTATCATCATTAATTTTCATTTCTCTACTGTCAAATATCTAATGAAGGCCCAAAATGCATAAAAAATAATATAAATATAACAATCCAAAACTTTGAAATCACAGGTATGGCTTGATCTAATGCCTTCTGTGATGGCTGTGTGAACTGTCTTTCAGTTCTCAGAACGGTGTGACTTGTTTTGGGGAAGTGTCGAAGCGTAAATGATTTCACATCAATTTACAGTAGATTCTTACAAATGCGAGGACATGTACAGGAAACCTTCACAAGGCAGACAACCGAACTGAAACTATAAATCCTGACTATAAATCTCACACTAACCAGCAAAGCTCTTGGTAAAAGTAGTTCCGAAAGCCAAAGATCAAATATGCAAGTGAGCTCAGTCGGGCTGTTCTAAATTTATTCATAAAGGAACAAGTGCTTTTATTTTGGGTGTGTAAGTCATGAGTGGTCCTACGTGTTGTATGACCTTAAGTTGAATCAGAAGTACATTAATCTGCTTCCTAACTGTGTCGTGCAGGTCAGCATATCGTCTTCACATACTTGCCATCATCAGCATGAAAAGCCACAGAGTGAGGGAGCCAGCCGGGCTGATGGTCCAGTTTGTAGTAGTGAGGCACCAAACCGACAGCAATCATTCCCCTCACTCCTGTGTCGACGATGGTCACCTGAAAAAAAAGACCAAGGTCACCACTGTCGTCAAGAAGCAAGAGAAAAAAAAAAAAAACATCCCTCCAGTCAAGTTGGTTAAATGCCAACCAAGAATTTAAACTGGGTTTACCAGTGAGTCATGAAAGTTCATACTGTGCTACTGCGTAAGCAATGACACAAGAGTCTACTAGTAGCAGCTGGGACAAGCTGTGCAGACACAACAGTGCTTTGAGCTAAATGCTAACACTAGCACGTCAACATGTCCAAAAACTACACACTCATAGTCGTCCGTGTTAAAATGCCAAACTTTAAAGCAGAAATTGTTTACAGCCTGGTCTGTAGAGCCATTTTCCTCAATCAGGACGGCTGCACAGGGAATGCATTTTTATATGACTTGTCTGTTTAAATTATTCATTCATTCATTCATCTTCTGTAACCACTTGTCCTATGAAGGGTCGCGGAGGGGGCTGGAGCCTATCCCAGCTGTCATCGAGCGAGAGGCGTGATACACCCTGGACAGGTCTCCAGTCTATCACAGGGCTACCACAGAGAGACAGACAACCATTCACACTCACACCTACGGTCAATTTAGAGTCACCAATTAACCTAACCAGCATGTCTTTGGACGGTGGGAGGAAGCTGGAGTAGCTGGAGTAGTAGTTTATGTTTATAGTTCACATTTTTCATTTTTCATTTTGAACTAAGTTCATAGACTCCAAAATGAACAGTTTGCGTTCATTTTCTCAGTTTTTTTTCTTCGAGCTCTTCTTGTTCTATGGAATCTCTGACTGACCTGCCCATCCTTCCCCAGACCGTGATATGGTTTCCGCCAGGATCTGTGCTGCTTTTTTGAATAACCATTGACTTTATATACTAGGAAACAACTCAACTGTTTGGGTGGATCAGCCGTCTCTGCGGTGCCAGAGGCGGCTTCTCTTTCAGCTGCACCAGCCATGCTGTACGTCGCACATCGCACGTCGGCGCAACAGCGGTCGTAAAACTTTTTTTTCTTTTTCTTCCTGAACGGGGGTGAACGTCGTTATTTCCCTCCAGACTGAGCGAAACTCACGTTACGCTCACAGTTCAATGAACTTTGAACGCCGTTTATCGAACACGTTCATGCACTACAGTGCTTATGAGTGTCATCACAGAGGGTAGGTTGTGTCTTCGTATAAAATCAGTCCTTGCCCTTATCTTTGCGTGTTAGTATGCAGCATTAAAATAACTTAGGGGAATGTCATTGCAGGTACTAAGTTATAAATTAAAGAATCTGGACTAAATAAATGATGGCACAGGTGCCAGAGGGTCATCAAAGTCTGAAGGATCCCTTTTCTGCAGACTGTGGAATCCATCCAATAGATGTTAATAAGATATTTCATTTAAAGTGGTGGTCTGTGGTCTGTCACGTACAAAATGGAAGCAAACTCACACAAGATCAACAGAGACGCTTCTAAAGGACCCACTTGAGTGTTGCAGGTTTTATTTACCAGAAAGGCTCCTCCTCCAGCCTCAACCCCCAGCTTTTCATGACATTTCGTTTTGAGTTGCCACGGCTTCTTTTTTCACTTTTCCAAATTGGAAGTCGAATTTCCAAGCCGACTTGAGAGTATATAGCATCTCTTTGTCCACCCTGACCATGATGGTTCAAAGTGAGAAGGCTTAAGTAAAAGTCTGGCTTGCATCACTGTTATCATAACTGAATACTGACCATATCACATCATCCTCAGGGAGCCCTACATGGATAAAATGCAATCGGAGCACTGCTGGCAAATGCAGGGCAAGGAGAAGAGGAAACTTTTAAAGGTCTTTCCCATGACCTCAGCACTGGTTTCCTCAGAGTAAGAACGTGTCTCTTTTTTTTTTTCTCTCTCTCTCTCTCATTGCAAAACACGTACACAAATCTTGAAATCTACAATCAAATCTACAATCGGGATTCACTCAACAGTCATTGCTTCGCTCACATTTACGCAAGCGATCTCCTTCCTCCACCTACGTGACTCCCACAAAGTGAGTCACAAGGATGAAGAGCGCAAAAGTTTAAGGTTGATGGGTTTAGCTGCCATTTCCCTACACGTCAGAGGAGGCAGGATGTTAGGCAAACATGGTTTATTCAGAAACAGTCAGTGGCCTGGGATGTTTGCACAGTACAGTACATTAGCAGTAACCGTGAAATAAACATGATCTGTAGTGAGCTGAAACTTATTTGGACGTATTAAACCATTTCAGTCATCGGATCAAGAGCACGGCTAAAACTTGACTAGACACAAATCTTCATGTCTAGAGGCTGTAAACGAGGGGTTTCTTCCTTTTTATTAAAAAATACACAAAATACCAAGCCAACATGTGGATAAACAATGTTTCGCTGGCTGTTTGTTGCAGCAGTTTACAAATAAAGGATCAGAGACTCGCGAGCCAAAGATAGCAGAGCTTCTGGAGAAAGCGTTCCATTGGTTGCAAAATTAGTACACGCCTACGAGTGCACAATGAGTCATCACCATTTTAAAATACTTTTACAGAAAATTATTCTAAAATATCTTTGATAATACCAACAAAACAACTTCTGTTTGTCACTGTGCTAGACACTGTGGCATACACAGCGATCAGCCACAACATTATAACCACTGACAGGAGAAGTAAATGACATCGACCAT
Source organism: Chelon auratus (assembly GCA_030220025.1). Lineage (NCBI taxonomy): Eukaryota > Metazoa > Chordata > Actinopteri > Mugiliformes > Mugilidae > Chelon > Chelon auratus. The sequence goes on along the minus strand of JASGAT010340097.1, from coordinate 3,635 downwards.
CTTGTGACAATTCAGTCTTCTGCTGGGAAACTTTTGGACCTGGCATTCATTCATGTGGATGTTACTTGGACGTGTGACAATCACCTAGACCCGACCAGGCACCCCCACCCCATAGCAATGACACTCCTTGATGGCAGCAGCCATTCCCAGCAGGAACAACTAAAAAAAAACCTGAAGAACAGCACAAGGTGTTGACCTGGCCTCCAAATTCACTAGATCCCAAACTGATCAAGTATCTGTGGGATGATCCACAGAGGCCGCTCCCCTCAAAGGTCCCCAACTAACACCAGGTTCCCAGACAACACAGGACACCCTCAGAAGGTCCATGCCCATTCTTTGATGAGTCACAACTGTTTTGGAGGCACAAGGGAGACCTACACAATATTAGGAAGGTGGTTTTAATGTTAAGGCTGATTGTTGTATGTGATACACAGTGCAAGAGCTTATATAAAATCACACCCATGCTACCTTAGTTACCTAACCCTGAACAGTCTGTCTTCAGCAGCAACAGATGATGGTAGGTGCTAAGTGTGAAACCTGTTTTGTCAGAATGTGTGCAGGGTCCCGACAGCGACTATGGAGGGTGGAGCTCAAAACACCTTTTGTACGAATTGCATCATTTTGGTTTCTGCAGAAAAAGATCCTTTTGACGCTTACAGAGGCTGTTTGTCCCAGAGTAAATATCCCAAATATCCCACTTGGCTCTGATCCACAGATATGTTGTGATACCTTTTGAATGCATGAAGGGGTAACAGTATATTTTTTGCTATCCCTAGCTACTAAACAGACTGAACAGTGACTGAACATCCAGGTTATTCAAAACACCATGTACAGTGTGGTTTGAATTACCTGCTTAGCATGCAGACAAGCATCTGTTGTGTGATTCTGGTATATATACGTGCGATGTGAAAAATCTGCTCTGGCTGCAACGATTTCAACACTTGCCAAGTAATTCCTATTTCCAAGCTGAATCATCCTTGTTGCTCATATGGACTTTATTCCTCTGAGAGGTGAGGATTTCTTTTCTTCAGACGCAGTCATAATAAAACGGTGACCTGCCAAGCTTTGCCTTATCAAGCCGAATGAAGGTAGCGCCCCACATCCAGACACAATTACATTTACGCAACATGCTTGACCGCTCAACTTCAAAGTTCAAGTATAAGAAATTACCTTTTGAAATTACTTGTTTTCACCAATCACATGGTGAACTTGAATCACCACTGACGGTTTTTAAACATGCTGCACGCTATTTTGCCTAATGCTGTTTATCCGAGCCGTGCTTTCGGTTATTTCCAGCTTTGGGCGGCTCCACCATTTCTACCGCGCACCTCATCAATACCGCACAGAGCGATTTGTCTGACCACCTGGCATCGTTCGTCGCACTTTTGCGAACAAGTCGCACATTCAGATCTGTTATAACAAGTGCGCTGTGTGGAAATGGGGCCATGGCCTACTTCTCAGCAGGACACTACAAACGCAGCCCATAAAAGTCAGCTCGACCATTTACTTACTTATCCGTTTGTCTAAAGGAGATAGTGTGAAAACATTCCTGAGCGGCTGATCAGATTAGAAAAGTGATGAACTGTCAGAACTGGGTCCAGCTCACGTCTGCTGAGAATTGCTGAAAACCTACTGCACAGCTGCCACCACCTGTATAAGTAACCAGCTCACATTTCAGTTTTTGTGCAAATTTTAAGACGTATTCACTCCAAGACATTATGATCATGTAAGTGAAATTAATATCCCTAAAAAACACAAGCAAAGCTTTAAAAGATGGTCACTTGCGTGTTAAAATGTCAGCAGCGATCAAGTCTTACTTCAAAATAGCGGTTTATTTTCGACAGCGGCCGGGCTGCCACAAAACAGGCGACTTCATCCGAATTCCCGCGATACCTAAAAACGGAACAGAAAAGGAAAAAGAAAGAACTTAAAACATAATCGTCCCTTTAGGCAAACAATTTGCGACGCAGGACTTGTGGCTCAAGTCAGTTTCCTCACTTCCACGTTACCTGAGTTTCTCCCCGTCTCTCAGCATCAACCTGAAACGCTCCGGGTAACGCACCGCCATCGCGTTATGCATCCTCCGCATTTGCCTCATCCGCCTCACTTGACGTTGAAGGTTTCTGTCGTCCATGTCTGACAATCATCACAATCTGGGACACGGGGAGCACATCAGAGAGAAAACGGCCCAATTTAAATGATTACAGTTACTTTGAATGCATCGAATTAAGACTTTAACAGCACAGTTTGGCATTTACCATGTGACTATGTAAAGATTTAGCAGTCTGGAGAGAGCAGTCAACAGTGGCTTAAACTGTCTTAGACGCTAAGGGTTTATTTAGTACAAACTCTTTATCTTTTTGTGCTACAAGTGCATCATTTTCTACAGTGGCATGCAAATATCTGGGAACTCCTAATCAAAAAATTCCCTTACTGCAAACAGAGAAGTGAGTCAACAAAGGTGACACATCTCTGTGATATTTATAGCAAGATCACGGTTTTTTATTTCCACTTTTGACAGTTTCAAAATAACAAAAATTGTAAATGGTTTCCAGCAAACTCCACCACCCCCTCTGACAACTATCACATCCAGCCAAGTGTCTCTTATGTTTGTCTGTTCTTTCTGGCACACTTCTAGCTCTTCTCGCACACACTGCTGCTCTTTTGAGGTCTACTTCCTGTTACGGAAATGCAGAGACAGCGTGAGCGTCTTTGGGTGGTGCACGGGCTTGTCCACACCCAAGAAGGTGTGCGATACGAGGGTATGCCTGAGGAGTCACGCCACGCTTTTTCCCGTGTTGTGGTCTTTGTATAAAACCTTTAGAGTTATGGTCTTAGCTGCTGTATACGTCGCAGGCAAAGAAGCCCAGTCGTAACATACTAAAATAGTGGTAAAGTAAATAGGAGGAAAAATTAAGCCACAGTTCAGTGAATTTCCATTTGATGTGAACTTATAAGTGAGTCAGTCCTCGTAGACATGTTGAAATATTCAACCATGCAGCTTATAAGTGAGTCAGTTCTGACAGATTTTTGTGTTGAAATTGGATGTTTTGGATGTCTATTTAAAAAGATAATACGTAAGACAGAGGATTTTTATATAACTAAAATGTATAAATTATATCAAGGCTTAACAATATGTATAATTGAGGGCATAAAGGGCATAACCAGTGGAAGGGTGAGTGTCTCACGTCCCTGCCTCAGCTCTATTCACTCTCTTTTTGCCCATTTTTAAATAAACCAGGAGTGAAGCATTGGCAAGATGGCGTCGGCCGGCACCGCCGGCTTTCAGCTTCAAAACAGCTCTGGAGAAATCCTACAGGTGTCGCCGTTGTAAGCATGGGTTCGTCCGTACTTATATGACAAGCACCGGGTAAGTAAGTGGAGGCCAGAGACTACGCTTCACAAAAATAATGATCTCTTAGTTTCTTAAAGGACTTTACGGTTTATTGAATAAATTTCAAACAGAGGAAACATTCATTCATTCATTCATCTTCTGTAACCGCTTGTTCCTGTGAAGAGTCGGTCTACTGGAGCCTATCCCAGCTGTCATTGGACTGGAGGCGGGGTTCACCCTGGACAGGTCTCCAGTCTATCACAGGGCTAACACAGAGAGACAGACAACCATTCACACTCAC
>JASGAT010340094.1:0-12549 GCA_030220025.1 Chelon auratus | reverse complement strand
GACGGTTCTAGAGTAGCGTCGCATGGTGCATACGTGATCAAGGGGAATAGAAACTTATATAAGAAAAGCCTTTATGAAGCTCCAGGGGAGGAAACTTTGTTTATTTAAGATCGGATCGGGACTCGGATCGGGCGCTACTGAATACTAAAAGATCGGTATCAGATCGGGGGCAAGAAAACTTGATCGGGACATCGCAGGAGTTCATTTACTGTGTCTCTGTCGTCTTGCATCGCACGCAAGATGTAAAATACTGGATTTTCAAGCGTGGAGCTGATGCAGAGATGAAGGCTGAGTGCAAATGTGGGTGTGGGCAGAGGATGAATTGCAGTTGCAGCTGCTGGGATCAATATCAATTCTAGAGGTGGGTATGGTCATTAGGCGTGACTGCCCTCTGGGACGACTATTTTAATTTTCTCTTTAAAATCGTTTTCTGCTTCAGAAGACAGTATGAAACCTGTGTTCTCAGTTATGGTCAACAGTTTCATGTTGTCCTGGAGGAGAAAATACTGCATTGCAGTAGTAGGAAATGATACAAGAATATAGATGGATACAACAATGTGCTTTAGATTTTTCTCTATTTAGAGAATTAGCACATTTAATTTCCAATCTGTGCAAGGGATAAATATTTCACAACGCATGCACTCTGTGTCCTAAATTTGATTCTTCCAACTCACTGTCGGCGTGTCTTTGTCCCGAGCCTTTCCTCTGGTGGCTGTTGCTGCTGTACTCGCTCCTCTCCAGGGAGGACGGAGTGCTGTTTGCCACGCCGTTGGCCTCCGCGCACCCCTGGGGGCCCTGCAGCCTTCCCTCGTCCGGTGGCGGCTCCGGAGGTGGGGGCAGGTCTGGAGAAAAGCCACGCACCAAGAATGTTTGGAATGTAAGGAAGAGAACTTTTCCTTGTGCTTTCAGAGGATGCTTAAGTGTTGCGTTTGTATTAAAGACTAGTTTTATTTCACCATGAAAAAAAAGAGCTTCTTTTTGTGTTGTCCTGTTTTTGCTCCACATAATTAATTAAGAACTTACTTCCAGCTGTTTTCCTCCAGCAAATGAGCAAACCTAAATTACCGCCAACCTGCTGTTTGTCAAAATGAGTATTCTGGTGTGCAAGTCACATGCAGCCGCGTGTGGCTAGTTTCAAGATTATGGATTTACATTTCCCTGCTTATCGGGTAAACATACGGCATGTGCAGGAAATAAAAAGTCTGTAAACTAAGATTATGACATAAATCCATAATCAGGAAGGCTAGCTTCACAACTTGCCTTTTTTTTTTTCTTTTTTTTTTACCAGAGATGTATTCAATCACATATGGTGTTGTGTGTGTGTTTGTGTGCTGACAAAGAACAAGAGCAGCATTTAAAGCTGCTGGGTATATACTGTGTGATGAATGAACGCCCCTTGACACTGTCATTGTGTTGTGTGTGCAGTCCTCCCATTATTCTAATAATGAACTGCTCCCAGTTTGGCCAAGGACACGGTGAATTTGACAAAATGTCAATAATGAAAAGCGGCGTCTTTGAATCAGCTCACCTCCTTGTATGTCTCTTCTGTATGCTGAGCTCTTGGACGCCTTTTTTTTCACTCTCGATTTTTGGTTGGGAGGAGTGCACGAGTCTGCTGGGGACGAGCGGCAGTGCACTGCAGGGGAAACGTGAAAAAAAACAAAAAACGATTGATACATATGAATCACTTAAATTACAAATCATGTTCTGCATTCCTTTGTTTCAGTCAGGACGGTGCGCCTGAGTACACCCGTCACTTTACCAGGTGTGGTTGTGCTGACATTGTCTTCATTCAGAGCGGCCCCCTGGCTGTGGAGGCAGCGATGGTCAGGACTTTGGCACTGCAGCGTGCCAACCTCTGATGAGCCGTGATGCTGTTGGCCGGAGAGGCTGGGGTTGGACTGGGTGAGCGGCGGGCTGGGTGCCTGGGGAACTGGCACCGGACCGCAGGGTAACCTTCTGCTATGGGAAGTAAGGGCAACGTGTTACTGGAGAGTGCAAATCAACGCAATCAGCAGCTATGTTCTCTGCTTCGCTCTTATTTACGTGGATAATTTAACCCTCGACATCGCGCAAAAAATTGTTACTGGAACATAATAAGTTAGATGTATGTCTGTGGTTGTGTCCCAGTAGGAGAAAATGATTGAGAGAAAAAGCTGTTAAAGCAAAACAACAGCTTTTATTGTGTATTTGATAACACTGGTAGTGACAGGGCCTAATTGCAAAAAAATATTAAAATTAAAAGGCATGACTCAAATATGAGAAAGCAAATAAGATACACATAATCCACTAAGGGCCTGTCAGACCTTATATTAAAGATCCAGTCTGGGCTATTCAACCACAAGTGACCAGCTTTAGGTATACGTGTTCACACCTGGTATGAACATGCGTCTCCAAATCCGATCTTAGTTTCATGCTCTGTACGCAAATAAACCCTGACTTCAGCTGGCGTCTCTAATGGATGTCTACCGTTGCTCCAGAGCCGAGAACGGCGCTGTTTTTCCGTGCGCGTCGTGACTTGTGCACACATTAAGTTATTATTTATTGATCTCGGCCCCGATGCTAGACCTGCACAGAATTCAGATTAAAAGTCCAAACCTAGAAGTTGCCACACGCACAGTAATCTCTGGTAATAAAGTTAAATAAAGACAAAAATATGTAATATAACCACATGCGGCGACTTAATGCGACTCAGGACACGTTACCACGTTCACACTACCAAAGGAATGTGGACCCATGAGGACACGTGAGGACACACGAGGACACGTGCGACCCAGGCCACCTCCAATCGTTGTCGTACCTCTCAAATGCGATCTCCATGTGTCCTGTGGGTGTTCACACCTGTCTTTTACGTGATCAAATCGCCCAGATCAGATCTTCATGCAACGTCTGAACGGGCCCTTACAGATAGATTCCAAGTACTTGATTCCCATAGTACAATTGAACACAATTTTCCGAAATGTTGTAGCCAGGCCCAAATCAAATTCTCCAACACTGTCCTCAGTTGAGCAAGAGGTCAGTTCAGTCCATGAATTCCAATTTTCACATTTCATATAACGCTGTTCAAACAGAAAAGGGCAGCAGAATGTCAGGACCGGGGCGCCACTCACCACTGGTATGAACCTGTGTCCCAAGTGGACAACTCTAAGATAGATTTTAATGCCAGGAGTGGACAGATTCCCCAGTTACAGAAGACGTTATCAGTGTTTATTTATTGTTCAATGACCACTTCACTGAAGCAGGAAGAAAAGCTGTATTCTTTTGTAGAAGCAGTTAACAGTGACTCAGCCACTGCAAAAGATGTAACAAAAAGCAATGACGTCACAATATTTGGTATTAAGTGATTAAAATGGAAAATGTCCTTGTATTTATATCTCGGTTTTCTACCCTAGGCGGCTGTGGCTCAGTAGGTAGAGCGGGGCTGTCAACGAACCAGAGCGTTGGCAGTTTGATGCCCGGCACACGGACCACGGGCTGAAGCGTCCTTGAGCAAGGACCGAACCCTGAGTTGCTCCCAGTGTTTGGTACCGGTGTGTGAATGTGTGAACGAACGGATGGACGTGTCAGTGTGACTGTGAAGTGCTTTTAGTACCAATTGGTAGAAAAGCGCTAAATAAATACGAATTCCAAGCGCTTTACAGTCACAATGACACATCTACCCATTCGTTCACACAGTAGTGCCAAGCAGCAAACTGTACGAAAATTCTCACTCAAACGTGAGAAAGCAAATGAGATACACATAATACACTTGCAGTTTCCACGTATATGATTCCGATAATACAAATAAACATTTTCCGAAATGTTGTAGCCGCCTAGTAGCTCTGCACTGGGAGCCATACTGGGTTCTGAATCTATCTACAAAGCTACAGCCACCCAGGCAGAAAAGAGCTTTATCAATACAAAACCATTTACCTATTCATAGTCAAAGTGCTTTACAGTCACAGTGACACATCTACCCATTTGTTCACACAGCACATACACAGCAGCACCAAACAATGGGAGCAACTCTGAGTGGAATTGAACCACTTGTAAGAAGCTCACAGCCTTAACACTAATATATTTCCTGATATTAACAAACTCTATCACACAGTGCTTTCAGATATGAATGCATAGTTAGGCTCCAAGCCTGTTCCCATACCGTGACAGCTGCTGGGTCTCTAGCTGGTTGAGGCGGGGAAGGTCATGGGGGGCCCGGGGCTCCTCGTGGGGCGACGGGGTGAGCGTGGCTGTTGACTGGTGGCTGTAGGAGGTGGCCGGAGAGGAAGCGTTGATCCTCAGGGGCGGAGTGGGTCCGTCCTCGCAGCCCTCCATCAGATAGGTCCTCTCCGGGAGGGGAGGGCACCACTCCTCGTCGGAGCTGCACAGACAGGGACGAGGAGTGTTGCAGCGTGGTGACACAGGGCTTATCTCCATGCGGTGTTAAAAGATATTATCAAGACGGAGCTTGTTTGTTCAGCGGCGCCTACAAATCCAGCTGGCTACGGGGCTACGAAGAGATAAATGACGTTCTATCGGACTCAAGTCACAGGGCCTCGCCGTTGGCAAGTCGGTAGGGTGCTCAGCTACAACTTTAGTGGGAGTGAAAGTGAATGATAGTTTTACTCTGAGGTTGCAGAGAGTGCGGGTAAGGAGGAACACGGCTAATTGTGTTTTGAGGGTGGAGAAAACAGCTAAATCAGTCAAGCAATTGACCATGGCTGAGATAATTGAGTTGTAAAGGCCAGAGGCACAAGAGCCGCGTTGAGCTTGATACTTAATGTGCCCCTCCGAGGTGACGCAAAGTCTAACCGATGATGCGGCAGTGTAATACTAATTTATAAAGACGTGTGCTGCTGCTCTGACTCACCCCAGGTCCATGTCCTCGTGCTCTGGGAGCCCGTTGTCCTGCTCACACTGTTCCAGCTCTCCGATGGGGGGAGGTGGGGGCAAGGCCTCCATCCAGGTTAGGGACGGCGTTTTGACGGCCTTACCCATCGCCTTCTGTTTGGGCTTACCTACGCAACGAAACACACAAAAGCACAAATGAGGAGGAGGAAGAAGAAGCTTTATCACGCTGAGCTTTCTTGCATGAGCATAATTTACAGCCCTGTGGCTCACACTTTCAAAATCGCATCAATGCCAGAAAGAAGTAATAAATAATTTAAAAAAAAAAGACATAATTTGCATTTCTTTTAAAAAGGACTTGAAAGGTAAAACTGATTATGAAAGCAGTGGCTGATTATTTTTCCTCTATTGATGAATTAATCAACTACTTGCTGCATTTCTAATGAAAATACCCCTGGTGCCCTCCTCACCGCTGCAGCGGTCCGGCTGTGCGTACTGAGCTCCAGAGGGCCCTGGCTGGGCGATCCAGTGCCCGTCGTCCTGCTGCTCGCCACCGTGAGCGGGCGCCTGCGTCTGATTAGTGAAAGGCATGATGGAGGTGGAGGCGTAGGGGGTAGGGGAGGTGTGCTGAGCGTAGGTGAAGCTGTGCAGGTCCTCGCTGGTGGCGTCAATGGTGCTGTAGATGGGACCCTCGGTGGAGCCTCCCATGCTGTACTTCTCCGTCTGGTTCAGGTAGTTGGAGATGCCGGCTTCTGCGCACGGGATGGAGAATGCATTAAGCACAGTGTTCTGGCTTTGTTGTAAGCACGCAAAGCACAAAAACAGGTAGTAGCTACCGTTGTAGTATCTCTCAGCCGTGTCGTGATTGGTGGTGCAGCAGTTAGCGGCCTCTTTACCGCTGTGGACCAAGTTGGTGGTGGGCCAAGAGTCCGCCAGCCATGGGTAGTTGCCCATGTTGCCTCCGAGGACGCCAGGCCTGCAGAGACATGCTGGCATTAATTTAAGGCATGGTGCTACACAGAATACAAACTAACAGAGAAAGGAATACTGCTTGTGTGCAGCAAAAAGGATTTGAAACATATTGGTGAAGGATGTGAGGTTACGTAGTCAGTCAGTTACCTTCCATTGAGTCCCGGTCCTTCTCCATGTGGGAAACCAACTGAAGAAGGTAGAGAAATAAAAAACAAAGACTGATGAGGAGGGGTAACCTGCGTGTTACATTTTTGTGTCCTACTTTGCTTCCATTTCCTCTTTTTGTTCAAACCACACCCAGTTTATATTTTCCAGTGTCAGCTGTCCTCATTTCCACAGAAATGTTTTCTAATCTCCTTACGTGTAAAAAGTCCCAAAACACACAGAAATTTCTAAACAGAGAAACAATGCACAGAGACGGTCCTTCTCAGGTAACAGATCTGTAAAAGCTGCTGCAGTAAACAGACTCACGAAATCAACTCTCAGGTTATTTTCTTTCATAAGTGCAACACATCATCCCATGCGCATAATTCCGCATTCCTGACCTGCTGGTGTGTAGGCGAAGGAGGCCGTGTAGTGGCTCAGCTCCTTCCTCTTCTTGCGGCGGCAGTAGATCCAGACGCTGAAGCCCATGAGGATGACCCAGCAGGCTCCGCCGATGCCCGCGATGAACGCTGGCTGCTTGACCACGTCGGTGATCTGCTCGGCCAGGCTCACGCTGCTCTCCTCGCCGCCGTCGCTGGCGCCACCGGGGCCTCCGCCACCTGGCACCGAGGGCTGTTCAGCTGGCAGCTCTGGGGGGAGGCAAACAGGAGGGAGGAGGGCGTAACGGGATGAGAGAAGGCCGAGACTGACAAATAATTTAACAATTAATTTGTTTTATCCGTCCCGTGCATTTCATTTTCCATTCATATAATCTTCTGGGGACAATGATCTGTTTAAACCTAGGTCAATTAGAAATGCAACCTAGAATAATAATGGTGATATTTTTTTTTTTTAAATGAATCATTCATGCTTTTTAACTTTCTTGCAGAACAACAACTGTTTCTGCGTCTGCACCGCCTCCCACTCTTATTCTCCAGCTTTGGACTCACTGATATGGATGGACACCGGCTGACTGCGAGCGCCGACGCCCGCGCTGGTCACCGCCGCCACCTCCACCTGGTACAGTGTGCCCGGTATCAGGCCTTTCAGCACCGTGGACAGCGTGTTGCCATCCACCGTCTTGTTGATGTAGTATCGAGTCTGGTTATCGCCGCCGCTGCCCACGCACCAAACCTGTTAGGAGAACGGATCTGTTTTGCAGCTGTTTTATCATCCCCCAAGTTTAGATTGTCCTTCACTGGTGATATATATATATATATATATATCTATATATATAAATAAATAAAAATATTGGGCAGTAGTGAACTTCTCTAACTTTACAAGAACATATTAGGGTTGTGTTCCTGAGATCGCAACCTGTTCAGTCAACAATCCTCCAATAACTTCTTTTAACTTACTCCGTCTCCTTTTGTGAATAGTGTGGAAGTACAAAAATAAGCTCATTAGTCTCATTTTCTACATTTCCTGGGGGTTTTGTATGAAACTGTCCATTGCCGGCTTTGTGACTAGACTCCACGTGTCAAGCGTGACTCGGCCGAGGTGCGCTTACCCTGTACTCCTGGATGATGCCGTTCTGCATCTCGCTAGGCGGCGGCTCCCAGGAGACGCTGACGCCGGAGCTGTTGCTTAGCTTCACCGTCGCCACTGTAACGGCTCTGGGCGGGGCACTGGGGACTGTGAGGAGCGAGGAGACATTCTTCATATACAGCACGCTCAGAGTGTATTGGCCACAGTAATTATTAACAAGTTGAAAAAAAAAAAAATGGAATAGCCTTAAGCAAGAAAGAGAAACTCAAGAAAGTGGCTTGCACCGAGATGGGAAAATGAAGGTTTATTGAGGGCTATAGAAGTTAATAATTTTTATTTTGGCCCCACTAAACCACTCCGATTCAGTCCATGAGTGCTCATGGCAAAAACGATCCACTCTCATGTTCTTAATCTGAATCACCCAATATAAACCCAAGGCTCCAAAAGTGGTACTGTGGATGCTGAATATAATGAAAAGACTGATCACTATAAAAAACGTAAATTGCAGATGATACAAAATGAAACCAAAAATGAGATAACATGACTAAGATTCATGTGGTGCCATGCAGGCTAATGAACAGGCCCTGCAGTGTCAAACAGAACCTAGCTCAATTGACTTTGAATCTCTCCCCGCTACAGATTTGTGTCACCAGATTTATTTAGTACCTTCTTCCGCGGTCCGAACCAGCAGCGTTCGACTGTCCCTGCCCTGGAATTCGTCAAAGTAGGGACGGATCTTTATCTCGTACTCAGTTCCTTTCAGCAGGCTGGTGAGCACGGTGCTGCGCTCAGAGGGGGAGTTGATGTCCTGGAGGAGCCAGGTTCCCCCGCTGGGCCGGTAGAAGAGGCGGTAGCCCTGGACATACTGAGACTGGCGGTCGACCTGAAAGAAATTGAGGTCAGGATTGAGGGGAAATGAGAAAAGCCGAGCGAGATGAAGTCAAAGAGTAAAAAAAAAATTCTCCCTTCCCTAACCCTAAATAAACCCATCAGAGCACTCACAGTCCATGGTACTCGAATGGAAGTTGTTGATGGCGTGACAGGGTCTTGAAGCTGGACGGCGACCTCCCCCAGCTCCCTCTGCACTTGCCTGTGGTCCACTCCCTGACCTGTAGGACTCACATCTGAGGAAAAAGCCACATATTCACTTTTTAAGAGTGCTGCTGTCAGTGCATTAACTTATTTTTTTAACAACGCTACACGAGTCATGCAGTCGTCGTCGTGGCGTGAGAGGGCGCAGACTGACCCTGTGTTCTGACAGGCTCCGAGATGGGGCTCGGGTCACTCAGGCCGTAGGCGTTGACGGCTCGGACGATGAACAGGTAGATGGTGTTGGGAAGAAGGCCGGTGATCGTGTGGGTCTCCATCTTAACCAGGTCGGCTACGGTCTGCCACGTGCTGCCTGCTGATTGGCTGGAGAGGAGAGAAGTAATGTATGCAGCTTCATTCATCTGTAGATTACTTCCTCAATTCACTGGCTGATACAACTCCAGGAAAAAGTAAACAATACTGTCGCTGGCACAAAGACGGGTAGAATAAATGGAGTGCTGATTTGATGTGTAGCTATGCAATTAACCAACGCATGGGAAGATCTCCAGGCAATAGAAGGAACTATTTTTGGCTTCCCTTTAATATTTCTTATCCGGTAAACAAAAGCAGATGTGAGCAAAGTTTCCGGCTCCAGACAAGTTTGTGTTTGCTGGAAGATCTCCTTCAAATTATACAATTTGCTGTCCTGATGAATAATGTAATGGGGCTTGTAAGAAGGCACAGCTGCCAAGAGGAAACGAGGGCATGTTCTTGGCCTTGTGGCACTCCCACAGATGCATTATCCCACCAACGCTCGTCCACGCTCCCTCTTCCTCACGTCTCTCCCCTTTACTCCGTGAATTTATTGTCACCTTGGCAGAGCGGCAGCCACAAAGACCTCCCCAACCATTTGTTTGACACTTTTAGATTTTCCCCAAGGGTATTGTGGGGGTTCGCAGTGTGCTAGCTGCAGTGCTGAACTGCAACAATTAGACCAAAGAGGAATACGACTCATGAATACTCATGTCACATGTTTGTGAGAGTGCCGGGCACCCTAGGCGCTAGACTCAAGGTAACTTTGTGAAAGAGAGGCTCGGAGTTCACGCAGTCACACACAGGGCTGAAAGAGAAAATTAATGAAGTCTTAGCAGGAGGATGGAAAGGCTGCCTTTGCACATTAAATAAACACTATTAGAGACTGTATATGCACACACACACACAGACTCACACTCACTCACACAAGCCCCAGCCCTCACTCCTCTTCTCAGTGCTCCTGCAAACAAACCTTAGCACCCCAGGCACTGAAATGTTATTGCAAACATCCCAGTGGTCCCCTCCAGCTGCTTTACAAAGAATCACTTTGCGTTATTCGGAAACACTCCTCGCCCGCCATGGGCCACGGTGGACGTCTGGATCTGATTAAGCTCTGCCGGTGCTCGCCTCTTTATCGAATTGGAAGGACACGTTTCCTCATAACACTGCCTATCTTCATCTCGACGCCTCCTTCCATCCGGTGAGCCACCCATCCTGCTCAGCCAAATCTATTAAGGCCCTAATTAATCCAAGATGGACGTGGTCTTAGGTGACATTACCTGAAGGTTTCTGCTGAGGTCCATTCAGGTTTGGAGGAGCTGGTCCCTGCATTAGTTTTGCTCATCTGCGTCGTCCATTCACGAGTTCTTGCCCAACAAAAGTGCTCTTTACTCTGTATTCTATTATTTTCCTGTCAATTCCATCTTCTCTTCAAGGTCTAATACCAACTAATGAATGCTGAAAAGGGTTTTATTTTCTCACCAGAACATTAAAAATGTTAAACTGTAAGTAAGATTATAGTGCTATGAAACGTCCCTAGCTAGAATGCCTCGATCGTCGCTGATGACCATGAACGAGGAAAAACAGGAAAAGAAGCACTCGCCACTGACGCAGCCGAGACTTCTGCGAAACTAACCTGAAGGCCTCGATGATATACGAGGTGACTGCGGCTCCTCCCTCGTGGGCGTTGGGTTGCCAGGTCAGGGAGACGCTGTTCTTCGACACGTCTGTAACTATGGGCTTGTGCGGCGGGCCCGGCAGCTGGAAGGGCTCGGTGGCCTGAGCTACTGACTGGTCTGCGCTCTCTGGACGGCGAGTTCGGGGCGGAAAAAACAGAAAGGAGAAGTGAGAGGAGGGGAAGGGAAGGGAAGCGGGAGAGAGAGAGGCATTTCATTATAACATCTATAAAGCCCACGGCGTTGTCGTTTCATTACGTCCTCTGCGTACTCCTGCTAATGTTGACTGAACATTTGCATCGCGGCCCCCGCAGGCGGAGCCCCTCACTTCTAACAGACTTCACAATTTTGCTATTAGATCCTAAATAACCATTACGATGCTAATAGTCCAATAACAAACTTAGGTGTCATCAGAGCAGCTTGTTAAGTTGTTACTCCTTTATTTAACGTCGCTAATGAAAACTCTACTGCTTAAAATATTTTCTATTGTAATGGTTTATGGGCTGGAGAGGGAAGGGCATAGCCTTGCAAAGCACTTCAGCTGATGGCGTGCCGACGATACTTCACAATTACATCCTAGATGTGGGCATTAGCATATTTTCACCTTTGTTTACCCCCTTTTGCTCTATCAGACTTCATATGCAGTCCGCTCAGTAACGGCCTCAGGACCAGCAGGGGTTAAGTGCTTTAATTATTCTTAGCTACTTGTTTTATGTATAAATGGTAACTAGGAACAGTACCTCACCACTTGGACTCTTTTTTAAATACACGGTTATCATACTCATTTATTCAGGGCTCCTAATTAAAACATGGAGGTTACTCAAATGAATAACATTTCAGACAGAGGAGGGGAATAAGGAGGATATTTCGCCACGTAGAAGTTTTCTTTTTAATCACATACGGCGTCTGTGTTGTTGTTGTACGCCGTCATTTCCATGCATTTAAATCCTGCAGAGACGATTTACCTTTGACTGTGAGCACTCCACTCCAGCTCGTCTCTCCGCTGGAGCTGGAAGCCAGGCAGGTGTAAACTCCAGAGTCCGTTTCCTGGCAACAGGAAAATGTGTATCATTAGTTTGGTGTGCGTGCGTGTCTGTCTGTGTGTGTGTGTGTGTGTATGTGTGTGAGACAGAGACAGAGAGCGTGATACTATGTTAATGCATCCATTACCAGTGATTGAGACTAAATGTCATATCTCTCCAACCAGCGTGTTTGTGCTCAGAATACTGAGCAGCAGGAAGTTGGCACGTATGACGAACAGAGAACTATTAGTGACACAAAGCCAAACAGGTGAGCCACCCTCCGCTCCACTTTCACATCAAAGTATAAAATCCTTTTTAGTATCAGTTTATGGCAGCTTGCTGCTCCCAATGGTGTCGATATACACTCAGTTGCCAGTTTATTAGGTACACAAGGGCATTCTAGCATAACAGTCCTGCATTAAATCCCCATTCCTGACCGTTTTAATGTTTAGTTGATGTTGAAAGGTGGTAATTCAACTGGATGACCCTTTTGGAGGATGTAGGTTATGGTGCTGTTAAACAGGATTGAATTAAACACTTAAGTGTTTCTGTTATTTAGCCTAGTCCCATGAGTAAAATGGGGGTATCAAAATAATAGGAACATATGTTGGTACAATTCAGTAGTACTACAATCCACAGCCCCCAAAATGAAACTAATGCTGAATGACATAACGTTCGTAAAGCTAAGACAGGACTGTTACATCGATCAGCCGTAACATTATGGCCATCTTGTGACAATTCAATGCTCTGCTGGGAAACTTTTGGACCTGGCATTCATGGGGATGTTACTTAGACATGTAGCACCCACCTGGACCAGACCAGGCACCCCCACCCCATAGCAATGACACTCCTTGATGGCAGCAGCCATCCCCAGCAGGATGCAGCCTGACACAAAAATGGTTTAGGATGGTTTAACTTCAAAAACATGAAAAACAGCACAAGGTGTTGACCTGGCCTCCAATTTCACTAGATCCCAATCTGATCAAGTGTCTGTGGGATGATCCACAGAGGCCCCTCCCCTCAACCCATAGGACCCAAAGGCCCCCACTAACAACATCCTGTTGCCAGACACCACAGGACAC
>JASGAT010340087.1:233-15906 GCA_030220025.1 Chelon auratus | reverse complement strand
TATATATATATATATATATATATATATACAACAAAACATTCTGACAAAGTGCACAAACTTATATATAAAACCCATTCCCATCACAAACTCTGAATATTGAATATTATGAAATAATATCAGGTCTAATATATTTACTTCAAGTATGAGAGACAGAGCAAGAGACGGTGACAGAAATGGAGGGGAGGGATTTAGGTGTAAGAACACTGGTGCACCAGGGCAATTATGTGTGTCTCATGACTTGCTCTGTTTAATAGAAGGGTGCCTCTGTGCTCCACTTGTTCCCCTTGGCCAGTCCGTGACAATGGATCTGTCAGCGGGGGGCTCTGAACTTGGCTAGTTAGTTAGCCTGACCTTTTCAGATCCCAGTGATTAGCGGCTGAGTGACATTTGTTTACTCCTCTTCTACGGCTTTCTGTTTTTCTTTCTCATGGCGCCTCCTTTTCGGTGCTGTCGCTGCGCTAAGGGAATACAGCGACCCCACCAAAGCAACAGAGATCAGTCCGAGACACGCTGCTTTTCACCTAGTTAGTCTCTGTCATCATACACTTCTTGAACTTTCCCATCCTTCAGGGGAACACCTCATTTAGCGCAGCGGAGCCAGTAAACAACCCAGACGTCCGCAGACATGCACACTCAAGCAGCACTCAGCTGCAGCCTCTAAACATTCTAATGATTTGCATCCAAAAAAGTCATAGAAAATATACACACATCTTGAACATTGTAAGTTGTTGCCCCGAACTGAAGTCATTTGGAGCTTGTATTTGTTCACAGATGCTTCCTAGACATGTTGATTCTAATAGCTGCTGATCCTTTGAAACAGCAAAATAATTAGACAGCTCGAGCCGCATTTCTACATTCCCTCATCTCTCTCTCTCTTCTCTTGAACTCTCTCGGTCTTTGTGTTTTTTTTTTTTTTTTTTAATTCCTGTTTTTCACATTCCCTTATCTTACCCCAATGAGCATCAGATGGAGATGGCAGAGCTGACAGCGGGAGAAGTATGTGTTGGGACCCCGAGGTCTAAAAACCATCTGCTGTAAACTGCGTCCTCAAAGACTGCTGGGCCTCAGACTGGGGTTAATTGGACCATAATATGTAACATTTGCTGCCACATGACCAGCAGTTTTGGCAGGATAAAGCCGCTCTTCTCTGTTAGCCTTAGCTGTTGAAAAGCGGAAAATAAGACGAGTTACTTCTGTTTCAGGTTATGCTTGAACTGTTGTCCTTTTAGTGGATCGAGGTTCTTAGACACAAACAGGTGAGGATAAGCCGATTCCGTGTCATGCCCAAAGAAGATTTTTTTTTTTTTTGTCCATATGGCCACAGGACAGTGAAGCAATATTGAACCATGCTTCCAGTCCCTGCACATCTGGCTGTGTTTAGCAGGGTGTGGGCTAGCTTGCTCCGTGTGGCTAAGTGTAGGGTGTTACTGTTCCAACCCAGTCAGGCTAGGCCTTTTTAGGTCCAGGGACTTTGGAAGAAGCATGAACCAAGCCACAGATTAGAGGACTAGCATGCTCACATACAGCTGGCTCTGAGCCTAAGAGTTTGTACACTGTAAATGAGCATGCAGATGTATGTTTATGTGCATGTGTTTGTAAGATTGTAATCTATTGTGGCTTACTGTGTGAGTGACCAAGAGGGATTTTGTATACAGTATGTGTGTACGTGGTTTCCGCTGTCATTTAAAAATGTGTAAGAGGTACAAACTAAACAATATATTACTTTAACAAAGGAAACATTAAAGAGAGAGATAGGGTGAGGGAGAGGACAGAGTGAAAATCAAACGAATGCAAGTTGCGGAGAAGAAAGGAATATAAAAGGCAGAGCAAGGAAGAAGGTAAAAGTTAAACATGTTGACATAGAGAACGGATGCTAGAAAGACTGTGAAAAGAAGTAAAGAGAGTTGGGGTTACGTAAGCAAGTGGGAAGGAAAAGGTCATGAAGGACACAGAGAGTGATGGCACCAAAGGGAGCTGTTTGTTAGATGGCAGCCAGGTGTCTCAGGCAGACAGAAGCCTCAAACCTGGCAGGTGGTGTTTGCCCTAATGGTGCCATCAGTGACATCTGGATATCTGTGTGTGTATTTTCACTCGCACCGCTCTCAGATTTAGCTTGTAGAAGTGCACGGTTTAGTTTGTATACTGCACACACTCGGCGCAATTCATAGTTGAATACCTGCTAAATTTGGGCTCTTACAGCGTGTGCATCACACTGTGCCCCTGCATGGGTCTGCAGAGAACTGCAAACTTCTGTCCCAGTCCTACTGATCTCAAAACTTGATAGGGACCAACACTTGTGTGGGCCATAACTGAATAAAAATGTCAAATTGCTGTAAAGCATTTATACAGTTATGGTCAAACACATTGGAACTACCATCCAAACTTCTATTTGATTTTCTCAGCACTTTGACAATGTCAAGAAACAATTTAAAACACATTGTAGTCGTTTTAACTGTGTCTGACCTCTCTCTCTTTTTAGATGGCAATTGCACAAAATTGGTCTATTGTAATCAACAGATACGTAGATAGAGTCATAGATAGAGTCTTATCTTAATTAAAGACATCCATATAGTCATCCATACGCACACGTACGACCATGCTGGCACTTTTCCTATGTGAGTCCATAGGCCCATTGGCCCGCATGTTCCAGCCCATTTCAGTTGGCAGATCAGTGGCCACAGAGCTTAATGTGATTTGAAGAGCACTGGCTGACTTGCTAGCGTATACACCCATTTCTGGTAGGACTTGGTTATTTTATTCATTTGAGTAGAGCTTTGAACATCTCCCAGCTGGCCTGTTAAGTAACGCCATGTTCTCCCATGGAGCCCGAGTGAGGGGGAGCAGTCCATGAGAATCGCCTCAAGTACACCTAGATATGCCGATCAGATTTTTGGAAGTCTGTGCTGATATCAAGTGATGGCAAGCTGCAGCCTCCCATGTGAGAAGACATGCATTACTCTGTCAAAAGTGGAATACGTTAGAGTGCACGAAGCAGCGCACGTTTCACTGTGCAGTGAGAACACGCCCCACTAAACTGTAATACAGTTCAGCCGTACCACAAACTACTTCATCAGGAATAATGACAAAGTGGAATCAACATATCTCTAAACAGATAGGTAGTCATTTTCAACCATTTGCAGCCTGCATGTTCTCAGCAACAAACTGCTAAATACATGCCGTTGCAATGTTCCTAGGATTGGGCATTGGATTTGGTTCCCTCCCAGCTCTCGCCACCCACCTCTCATTTCCTACTTTCAGGGTCACCTCTGATGATGTCACGAGAGACAAGGACATCTGCTCCCATTGTGGTGTTTGATTGGCTCATTTTATCTGCATGCAAATCATGTCGGCGGGGACCTGGAGTACACTGGCCTAATTATGCCAAACCCATTACTCACTAGGAGGGATGGCGCCTCGGAAGGATGAAATGAGAGAGGGACAAAGTGAGGCCGGGAAAGAGGCGGGCCACGTGAGAAAGGACGGTAATGGGGCAAGAAGTGGAAAGTAAGCTGAGATAGAGGGAAAAGGAGAACAAGATGATGGCGAGGGTAAGGAGCGGCCTGGCGTTTAAGGGGAAACAAGCAAGAGAAAAATGCCGAAAAAGAGAACCAGATGGATGGGGAAGAATCAGGCTTGGGAATCGGTGCATAATGCCAGGCAGGGACAGTCAGAATAGAGACAGAGAGAAAGTGGAATAAAGGCTTCCACAGAGAGTCTCCTGATAAATGACATGCATTATGTGATGTGTCAGCTTGCTTAATATAAGAGACAATTTAATAGCATCTAAACTCTGAGTACGGGCCTTGCAGTTTTCCTGGGGCGCAGTATGTGTGTGATAAGTGTTGTTATTGATGGAGAGTCGGTCTGACTCATAAACAGCCTAATGGCTCCCAGATCATCATTCGTGCATACCCAGGACAGGAGTGTTTATTTGTGCCTGTCGTGTTTATTTTTTCATTGTCCTTGTACAGGTAGGGAAATAACAAAGGGAAGGACCAAGGACCTCGAGTACTTGTGCATGGATCATTTCTGTGGCTGAAACATTACAGCACTCTACCTTTACCCTCTCTCGAGAATCACTCAACATCGATGGCATATTTTGGACACTGTTTAGTCATTTGCCTGGTGTTTTTTTAGCTGTTTTGCAGGATATCTCTGAAAGATTTCAATTTACAGGACATTTTTCAGAGTTTTTTTTTTTTTTTCTGTAATTTGCGCAGTCATGTTGCAGTCATGACTTCCTCCCAGTGTCAGCTGAGAACGGGACGGGAGACGTCATGTGTTTGAATCACATGAACACAATTCACCACTGTACTAAAACCTTATATTCCTAGATAGGATCTCAGCACTCTTTAAACATCACTGCTGCCCTCTGCCAATCATCTTAAACACCGATCAAGTATAACATTATGACCACTGACAGGAGAACAACATCGACCATCTTGTCACAATCCAATAGTTCTGCTGGGAAACTTTTGGACCTGGTATTTGTGTGGATGTTACTTAGACATGTACCACCCACCTAGACCAGACCAGGCACCCCCACCCCATAGCAATGACGCTCCTTGATGGCAGCAACACAGCACAAGGTGTTGATCTGTCCTTCAAATTCCCTAGATCCCAAACTGATCAAGTATCTGTGCGATGCACTGGAACAAGCCTGATCCACAGAGACCTCTCCCCTCAACCCATAGCACCCAAAGGACCTCAACCCAAGATAAGAAATCCTCAGAACTGACATGCACATAAACATAACACTCACACATCACCCACTTTCTGTCTATTTGGGCCTCATTCGTTTAGCCTATAGTTAAGGCTCTAACTTTGTACTATATACAGAAAATATGGTAAAAAAGGGGCCAGCCTTGCATATCGTCATCATAATGTTATGCCTGATGGGTGTATTTTGATGTAAATCATATCTGCATACATCTTGAAATGCTCTAGAAGTAAAATAACAAACTGCATCGCCTCAGCAGATGTACTGCATGTGCTCTCTAGCTTTATTTTTTAATCTACCCCCACCCCTTGATTGACTCGTCCTCTCCTCTTGGCATGATCCCCATCATTTGCTCTCTGCCTCTCTCTCTCTTCTCTGCCAAAGAGCCATCCAGCTAATATGATCATTCAGCACTTGTCAAATGGACAAATAGAATTAATCCTGTCAGATATGAAACAGATACACAATTGCTGCATTTGCAGCCCCAATTTCCTCTCCTGCTCCCCTTTCATTCCTTTACCCGTCTCCTTTTTCCTATTCAGTCGGCCTTTTTCGGTCCTTTGTCGGTCAGTGGTACTCTGCCAAAACTCAGCTGATGTGTCATGTTCCACTGCTACTGTGCTATTTATGGCTCGTTACTGTATGTGAGCTAGTGTATGAGCCTCTTTGAGTACAGTATGCAAAGCTTCCCCGTTCGCACTGGCATCTACTTTCAATTTCCCTTCACTTATTTGTGGTGGTCTGTCGCTATTCCCATAATTTGGACTGTAAATTTTATTTTTAGCATTCCATTAAGGTCCCTGGTGCTTTGAAACATTTCCTGCTCGTTCGAGAAAACTTGAACTGTCAATTAAAAGAAACAAACATGAGTGTGAGTTGGA
The DNA here is from genome assembly GCA_030220025.1 of Chelon auratus. Taxonomy (NCBI): domain Eukaryota; kingdom Metazoa; phylum Chordata; class Actinopteri; order Mugiliformes; family Mugilidae; genus Chelon; species Chelon auratus. Next base: position 10,305 of record JASGAT010340087.1, on the reverse strand, counting down.
CCAGACGCCAGTGAGTGAAGTTAGAATGGACACGTTATAAAGGCATCTGCAGTTCATTGTCACTCTGGTGTCATTCTGTGATCGCGGACGGTTTTGTGATCTTCTGGTTGAGTTGTTACTTTGTGCTAAATGTTGCTTCTGTGTGAGTAACTCAGTCGAGACCTTCCTGTAAGAAATGGCCTCTAAGAGTGATTGGCAGCTGGAGAAACATCCCTCGTATCTCTCTGTTACACAGAATCTCCTGTCAATGACTTGACGCGAGTAGAGGACTGAAGATAGAGAGATGGCATAGACACAAGGATGAGAAGAAGACACATGGAGGTGGAGGCTATTCGTCTGGTTTAAACCACTGCGTGGATTCAGAATGACACAGAAAGAGTATGGAAGACTGCAGAGAAGGATTTTATGGTATATGAAACGTTTTTCTGCTCACATTCATGAGCGTGTGTTCAGTCAGGTTCAGAAGCAGCTGGATAAGAGGAGGCAGGAATACAGTTAAAATAAGCCTCTGACATGTCAAGGTGGCCTGGAAGTGGAGCTCAGACTGATTACAAATGAAATCATTAACTCCCCTCTCACCACAGGAAGAAAGTCATTAAGACACACACGCTTCACTTAGTTTCCTCTGAGTGTGTATTTGTGTGTGTGTGTGTGAGTGAGAGAGATAAAAAAGAATTAAAGCAAAAATGTCATGGTTGGCACACTGTATCTTGAATAATTCTCCTGATCTATTCTCACATAAAGAAAAATAAAAATAAAAAAAAACGTTTTTGCCGTTAATTATGAATTATGAGAGAATTAAATCAGTTGGACTTAGAGCTGCATGACTCAGCGGAAAATATTCTCATGATAACAAAAGGGATGCATCAACGTACAGCAAGGTTACAGCAACGTACAGACCGCGCTGCATTAGACCAAACTCAGTCGGCCACGTTTCCCAATGAGTTCAATTTGGCCAATTTTGTTATGACTTTTTTTGTCAGTCGGGTTAATTTATGTTTTTGACTTCCTGCTTCACATTCAGCAATGGCGGCTGAAACTTTCGGCAAATGAAATGCTTGTGCCTTCGAACCCCCTCAGTAGATCTTTCTTCGATGTGCTCCATCTGTATTGGTCCAAAACAATACATTTGAGAAGCAGCCGGAAACGTGCTTATAACGTGCTTATATATATCTCTAAATAACAGAAGTTCAAATCAGGACTCAAAACTCAGAAAAAACAGAGCAACTATTCCAACTATTGCTTGTCCCCTCCGTGGCCCCTCCACACCCAGTGAGCGGGGATATAAGCAATTAAGTCCTCTCCCATCACTCCTTCCCTAGAGAGCAGATGTGGGGGGGGGTTGGGGAAGAAGGTGGAGGTTAGGCTTTAAGGGATGATGGAGGATTGCGGAGGAGAGTAAAAAGAAAGGCGGGGTATAGGGAAGGGATGAGCTCGTGGCTCCCAGTGTCATGGAGACGCAAACAGATGAAGAATGCGAAAGGTCATTTCCACACACAAAAGCGCGAGCACACGCGCGTGGTCCGGGGTTTTGTCATACTAATGATGATCATTACTCACTTGAGCTGAAGGGCAGAGGAGAACTGGACAGCGTGGTACCGTTTACCAAGATCTACCCTCCACATGGGGTGATGCCAGAGCACTTCAAAGCATGGTCCAAACAAAACGAAGACTGTAAACAGAAATGCTGATTATTAATTTAAACTGAAAATAGACCTAGTCAATAATCCAGATTTAAGGCATTTTATAGGATTGCATCGCAGGAATAAATTCTAATATGGTTTGAAAGCAAACCTTCACCTGTCATGTGTATATCTCTCTATGCACTCTCTGGGTAGTGAGCCTATATGTGTGTTTGTGTGGCAGCTTGCGATCCTCCTGTGCCTACACATGCATTTGCTGTCACTTTGAAGTCCGCTTCTCAGCGCACACGTGCGTTTCTGCTGACTTCTGGAAACCTGATTTTGTGTGTTGCCTTGCACAAACGCGTGTTCTCCCTGCGAGCGACATAGATACAGCTCTCCGGCTACTTTGAGGCCCGGTTCCTGAGCTGTGTTTGCAGTTTGAGTGACGGGAGGTCAGGGAACGGGGGAATGGTGTGTCATGCAGCTGCCGTGTGTCAGAAACATTTATCTCATTTTAATCTACGAAATGATTAGCGTCGCACACGGAGACAACATTCGAGAAGCTGACATTTGCTGCATGGCTGTAATTAGGGTTTTCACTGGAGACGACCTTTTCGGCACTTAAAATTTATGCTGTTATTTTAAAAAGAACATGACATAGTTTGAACACCATTCAACCTTTTATCATTTTTACAGTAAGACTTAAAAAAAGACTTGGCTTGCTCCCTCTCTTCCTCCCACTGTTCACATATGATCAAAATACACTACAGGCATTTGCTTTTTCATAATTAAGCAGTAAGGAAGCATAGTCAGTTCTTACCAGAACATCAGCCCACAGCGCTGAGATTTCATCACAGGGTGTGGCCTGTTACAAAGAACCGTGTACGGCATGGACGTGTACTGTTGCAAAGAAGAGCTCTTTTGTTGAAAACAAATTCAACTCTCATGTGACGTTTGTTGCACAAATCATTTGAATGATCCAGAGCTTCAGTTCCCAGCCGAGCAATCCCAGTTCAACTTTCTGCCCAGCTTTTGTGGCTCCCAGGTTAGGAAAAGTAGAGTATATATTTAAAATTGTTATATATCAAAGCTTTGTTTCATATTAGCATATGCTGATAGACTGATGACCTGTCCAGGGTGTACCCCACCTTTTGCCCAATGACAACTGGAATAGGGCCCAGCCTGACTGGTTACATGAGGGAAATGCAAGTGTCCGACCAAACAAGGTAGGATTTAATTTAAGCACAGAGCTCCACAAACCAAAAGATATTTCCATATGATTTGATATATAAATAAAAAACTTTTGCTGCATGTTTCCAAGGCGATGAGTTACATCTTCGAGATATTCTGTAAACCCTGAGCACAGAATAACCATCCAATTTACATATTACATGTCTCAGAGTCTGCCAGTGGAATTAAAATATGACTCTTCACACTGGCACGTTTCTGCTGACATTCAGCCCGAAATACATCTATTCAAATCTACAGCTCCGATGAGAGTAGACCTTTTAGCTTGGAGTGTGTGAAAATGCCAGAAGAAAGTGGTAAACAACAGCAGCTGGGAACAAGTCGGCGGGTGTTTATTAATGAGTGGGAAAGCAGAACAGAGATACAGTGCCCAACAAGGCCAGTGCTTAGATAATGCTACGCAGATGGGTCAGGATGAGCTTAGCATATTAACACGTTACGTAACTCCAAGTGCTGTGATTGTCTTCAGGCCCAGCGTACGTGGGCGTTACACTTTTGCTACTGTTATAACCTGACTCCCCTTTTCCATATGTTGTCGTCAGTGAAGCTGTTGGAAGGCAGGGCGTGTTTGTATCTTCTTTAAATATTCAAGATAGTGTGTGTGACTGATGTGTGCGTGTGCCTGTGATGTTTTTAAAAACAGCTTTGTTAGGGGAATATGCTAACCCCGGGAAGTTTGTCCCCTGTGGGGGCCGCAACCTCCTCTTTTTTCTTTTTTTCTTTTTTTTTTTGCATCTCTTCATGATTTGGGGTGGTGGCTGGCAAAGATAAGACACCTACAAAGTAAACACTTCTGCAGACTACAGCTTCCATCTCCCCGGCGTACACACACATTCAAACACACACGCGCGCGGGCCAACAAACTGATAAGCATGCACACACACACACTGGCTTGTATACCAGGCTTGAACCCGTTTCGTGCAAATGTTGGCCTCGACGGACGCATGGTCCTGGCACGCTGTTGTTTTTGCTGAGCTTTCCGCTGTCACACTGTTGGCAGAGCAGGGGCCTCATTTATGAACATTGTTTACACAGAAAAAAAAAAAAAAAAGGATGTTAAAATGTTTATACCGCTGGCCGTGGAAAATCTGGGATTTATGAAAACAAACTCAAAATGTGTGCAACAGAATCTCATCCATGACGCATGAGCCGCAGCGCAGCGAGTTACCAGCTTCACCTTCAACTATAACTGTCCCGTCCAATGCAATCGAAAGCAACAGCCCCGCATTGGATATCAGCTATAAGCTTAAAATATTCAGACTCTGTAGACTTTGTGTCAATTTTTGAAGCTTTAGTTGTTGGAGGTTTACATTTGGGAGAGTGGTTGGAGATGCAGTTTTGGACTGAAGGGTCACAGGTTCAGATCCCTCCATGTTCATTGGTGAGGAGTCTTGAGCAAGCACCTAACACCCCATCTTGCTCCCCGAGTGCTATGCAGTTGGTAGCCCTCTACTCTGAGTGTGACAAGTAAGGAAATTGTTTTATTATACAGTATACCTAAGCCGGGAGTTTGGATTTGTACTCCCATTAACTTTGTCTATCTTATGTCTGTGCTTGTCTAAGTCAGACTTAAACATTCTTCTACCTGTTTTTCTATGAGACAGACAGCCAGCCCACATGCCTGTCTGTCTGTGTGCCTGTCTGTCAGCGTGACTGCCTGCAATCAGCCTGTAACCTATGTGCGTAAATCCTCACTCGGAGCAGTGTACAGTGTGCTGCGCCCTGAAGCGCTGTCAACTCCCTGACATCCCCCCAGAGTGACACCCTCACATACCTCAGGTTTAGGTTCGCTGACAGTCAGAGGCTGTGTTGGTATGCGGCCCCATGCGGTCCAAGAAGATTGGAAGAGGAAAAATTGTGTAGAAATAATTGCTTCTGTTGTTGAGAGGCCTGTGTGGCTCTGAGAGGCTGCCGCGTCTCGTGCGAAAACCCTTTTTTCTTCCCCTCATCCCGTATTAAGGTTTGAATTAAGCAGCGCACACCAGAGAAGCGCAAACCTGTGATGTGAAGTAAAACAGAATTGCTGACAATGTACATATGAGATTAATGAACTTTTATTAACATATATGTATATATATTTATATTTGTTTTTAGGTTACTTCCAAGAGTTGCTGAACCGCTCCTCGAATAACCTGCAGGAGAGCTTCACTTCAACTTGGGGCTCTCTGTACACCCAGAACACCCAGGTCTTCTCTGACCTGTACATGGAATTGAAGCTCTACTACCGGGGCTCCAGTGCCAACCTGGAAGAGGTGCTCAATGAGTTCTGGGCCCGGCTGATGGAGAGGATCTTCTACCAGGCAAACAAGAAATATGTCATAGGTACATTTAGCTCTTCTGTAGATAATGAAATAACAAGCAAAAGCTAATTTTCAACTTAATGAGACATTAATGATAGTAGGCACAACATTATGACCACTGACAGGAGAAGTAGATAACATTGACCATCTTGTGAATATTGAATGTTCTGCTGGGAAACTTTTGAACCTGGTATTTGTGTGGACGTTAGTTAGACATGTACCACCCACCTAGACCAGACCACCCTTGATGGCAGCAGCCATCCCCAGCAGGATGCAGCCTGACACAGGCACACACAAAAAAATGGTTTAGGAACAACTCAAAAAACAGGTATTGCATCTGATTTGGAGACCTACATAATATTAGGAAGGTGGTCATAATATTATGCCTCATTGTGCATATAAAGTATATGTATGTACGATAAAGACAATGTTTTTTTTACCTTGCATTTTGTGGTTACTTCAGAGTATTTAACTTTATCCAGAGTGTCTGAAGATTTTAACAAATGTGTATGCTGATTACAGGTGAGGATTATCTGGAATGTGTGTCCAAGCAGATAGAAATACTAGAGCCTTTTGGATACACGCCCCGTTCGGTGAAGACAACCGTCACACAGACCTTTGTCGCAGCACGCTCGTTCGCTCAGGGACTGGTGATCGGTGGAGAAGTGCTGCGCAAGGTGTCTCAGGTAAAAGAGACACACATACACACAGGACTTTTTTTTTTCTTTTTTTTTTAACCAGGCCACGTCATAGTGTAAAGCAGTAGCAGATCAATGTTGATAGAAACGAGGGGCTCCATAAAGCACGGCCTGCGGCACAGACAATCAGCCCCTGCAACAACAGTTAATGTCAGCCCCACGCTGAAAAACGTCTCCCTTGGCTACGGGGAGGGTTGATACCTCCCGAGAGAAATGGCCCCTTCTGTGTATGAGACAAGAGTAAGGTTAGGATCAGAGCAAGACTGAGAAATCATTTCGGGGAGGTGGCCACTATTGGTGAAAAATATCTCCTGTCAGGCGCTGGGCAAGGAGAGTGTTGAGAGCAGAGGCCCCCTGAGAAATGCACACGTGCTTTGAGAAAACAGGTGCTGCAGCAGACATGAATATTACAGTTATTTCTTTGATGAGATATTACAAGGGCATGCTCTGTGTAATCATCAAACAACAAAGGGCAAGAAGAAAGAAATGTTTTTTTTTTTATTGCTGCGGCATTCAGATGCAGCTCAAAGAATCTATATGATCCTTTCCCCTCATTACTCTGATGTATGGCTTCTGGCCGGTGCTGCGGGTGGCACGTACTGTGATGTTTGCTAACATCAGAGTGAAATAGAGTACCGAGACAGCAGAAAGAGCATATCTCTTTCTGCTCCTCTTTGGCCCAGAAAATAGAGGCCATATCTCACACCTACACAACGAAACCTGAGGATGTTTGAATTACGCACCTGGATGCAGCGAAGACTTGCGCATCCACCACTCTCCAGGAATAAACGCGCATCTGGTCCAGCATAGCACTCAGTTGGTGGATAACAAGAGACAGCATGACCTGGCACTGAAGTTGTTCAACTTGTCAAATATACCGGAGACATGCAATTAAACTTTGTTGAAATTGTTGTTTATGATTCGGGACGTGCGGCTACCGAGTGGAAACCTCCAGGGCTGAAAAATGAAACCAGTGTGAAATGTAACACCTCAAATGGCTCCTTGTTTGGTACAAAACTTTTTTTAGTCTGTATGGGCAATTTTTTCCCATTCTTGACAGCTATACAGGGGGATTATTTCATACAGCTCACCTGTATAAATTATGTGGCAGGTCGGGGCTGTCTCAGGTTGCAGACATGAAGGTGGTGACAGAGAGAGGCATCCACATTGATCTTAAAAACCACTCTTCAGAAATCCTATGTGTGACGTGACAGAGGGTTTGTCCGTTTTTTTACACACAGAGGATTTGTGGCTACCCTTCTACCAGCAAGATGCTAGATGTCTGATGAGCATTCATGTACAGATGTCTGTGAAGGTTCTCAGTCATCCAGGTCATAGTATCTCCAACAAAAGAAAGGCAACTGGACTTGGACCACTCATCCAGGCACCATTCATTTGAGAAAGAGGACATGGACAAACAGTCCCCTCTTAACGATAGGTAAGTATTTAGCCATTAACGGACACTAGTCAAGCAAAGATGTCCCTATTTAAACCTCAAATCCCTACCAGTCCACCAGATGTTTGGCCGCTTATCCAAGTAGCCTGGATTAGTCGTCTTCAAGAAACTTTACATGTCCAGTTGCCTTTCATTAACATTTTTGGATATTCATGTGTGTATAGCACGTGATCCTTTTCTTTCAACCTGTTTTTCTAGTGTTACTCCTTAATAATTAACTTTTACAAAACAATAGAATCCCAGCGCTAATGTCAGGGCACTGGAGCCGCTGCACCCTGAATGAGGTCACGGACTAACTTGTGTCCTATTTAGGGAACGCAAGGGCCCACTGTTTTGCAAGAATAGGTACTGCGGTCACACTTGGTCATTCTCTGTAAAAAGAATTTCTAGGCTGGATCGGTTGAACCGTGCAAAAATACAGAATGTCTTATTTTTCAGTGACTCATCCCGGTCAAGGGCTGTTGAATACAGATAGACTGGAAGCAGTGCAGACTTCAACCAACCGTTGCATTTCGCAGTTGTGTGCCAGTCTACGTAGCTGCCTTCCGCGGAGCGCAGGGACGACTGTGCCGTACTTATGCAGATTTGAGCAGCACTTCGCTGGGATGGGAACAAATGAGACGGTGAAAAAAGAAAGGGAAGATACCGAGAACACTTTGACAAAACCCAGCATCCCGTGTTTTCCCAATCTCGCTGCTCTCTCAGTCTTTCATACGCCTTGCTGTCCCAGTAAATAGTACTCATCATTTCTGTTAATATTTCCCACAGCTGTACCCTGCACCGTCATCCGTCTTCTTTTAGTGTGAATAGCTTGCTACACTAATTTGAATCCTGGCTTTCTCTTCCGTCCCATTGTAATTCTATCTTCAATTGATCGGGCCCTAATGAGACAACCTCTCCTATTTATAGCTATGCGTTGCCACTTAAAGGGACCGGTGACGGAGGATGTTTACTGCAAGCTCTTGGGGAGGTAATACATTGTTATGGTATGGAGCAGGAGGCGATAAAAGAAAATTCTCTCTATGTATTTGTGTGCTCCAAATGTCTTCCGTGGAAGCCTGTTTTGAGAAGAAAGATGACACCAATACCTGCTATGTGTTAGTTGGAGGAGATGCAGCAAAAGGTGATGAAAGAGTATCCTGTAAGGAGGCTGTAAATAGAGTAAAGCAAAACAGAGAGAGACCGAGATGCATAGCAAAAATGAATAATCTGGGGGATGTATTTGGAAAGACAGAAAAAAGAGATCTCAGCAGGAATATGCAGTCTTTCTTTCTGGTACTGTATTAATTCCTCCCTTGCTTCGCTCCGAGCGGCAGCAGTTGGTGTCCTTAACTTTTTTTCTGGACTTTTTTATTCCCTCGGGTAGGGGAGTGGAGGAAGTAGGCCACGCGCCGTATAGCTCACTCTGGAGGCAACGAGTCTGGATCATTTCGCTCTGTAACACAAGGGGGGAGAGGTCTCTCATATATCCTGACTAATTACACAGGAAAGACAAGCAGAAAGATGAAAAGAGAGAGAGAGAGAAAAAGTCTCAGGCTCGATTGCCACGGGCAACAAAAAGTACACAGAGAGATATGGGAGGCATGCTGTGAAGGTGAATAAAGGACAAGTAAAGGTATGGGTGTGAAAGAGACGTGCCCCACGTGCCAACATCAAAGGAAGTATTTCAAACCTTAAACTTACCCTTTATGTATGTTGGTAGCCCAGGAGCTAGAGAAAGGATCCAAATCAGGTCAGTGTGTAACATTATGACCACCTTCCTAATATTGTGTAGGTCTTCCTTGTGCCTCCAAAACAGTTGTGACTCATCAGAGAATGGACATGGGCTTTCTGAGGGTGTCCTGTGGTGTCTGCCAACAGAATGTTGTTAGTGGGGGTCTTTGGGTCCTGGGGTTGAGGGTAAGGGCCTCTGTGGATCAGGCTTGTTCCACTGCATCTCACAGATACTTGATCAGTTTGGGATCTGGCGAATTTGGAGGCCAGTTTGAACCATTTTTTCATAAATTAAACTATAAATTAAAGTGTACCATAAATAACAACAGGGAGTTATCTGATCTCGAATATTAGTCACAGTAGCACTTACTTAAACTGGTGTGGCCCGTCTGGTAAGACAACATTTTGACTTCAGTACAGACCGGTAAACCCCAGATGAGGGACGGGGAACAAGCTGGTACTAGCCAGCCTCTTCAGGGAATGTGCCAGTGACTGCAGCCTTAAAAAAATCATAGGGTGCGAGCAGGTTAATCAAGTGAACGTTTTACGTGAAAGTTCTCTTTCATTTTGTTACTTGCTTCCCTTTGTATTCTGGGTATTTGCGAGCACTTTTCACTACTTTATGACATTGTAATATGTTATATATATATATCACAAAAACAATCAAGAGACTGATCCATGTTTAAAAGAATCCTTAGTTGCACACCGATTTGTTTGGGTCTCATTGCTATTTTTAATTCGACAGCCCCTCCTTGTCAGAGCCTTTTAAGCCGCAGCTCCAAGGTTAGTCGTCGAGTTAGGTCTCAGTATCACCCTGCAATTAGCACCACGAAGGAGTTACACTCTATTTCATGTCTGTTGTGCCTGGCCTGGGATTCCCAGCATTAATATTGTATGGATGATGTAACAGTAACTCGATAATGACCGTCTGTGCTTAATAAGTACTTCATTAACATCACCCCTGGGTTCTTTTTTTTTTTTTTTTTTTACTCCCTATGGTGAATCTCAAAGCACGTTCAGGCATTCTCCTCA
>JASGAT010340086.1:0-14079 GCA_030220025.1 Chelon auratus | reverse complement strand
TAATGTGTATATGTTTAATGACCTCAGCAATCCAGCGTTCATAGGTAAATCAGAACATGAAATCAAGTGGGTTTCTTCCATTTTAATATGAGATATAAACATGTTCTAGTCATGCAAAACATTTACAAAAAGCACAATATTTGTTTGATTATGGCCATTAAATAAATATGTAAAAACAACAAAACCTTTTTATACTTTGGCCCTGCTTCTCCACAATTTGTCTATTTGTTCAGTTAGAAGGAACTTTCCATCTTAGCAACATCTTGGTCTTTTCCTTTCGTGTCAGGATTAATGGCGAGAACCAGCTCCATTTCATGGCCAGGGGGGGTGATGGGGATTTTGTTGATCTTGGCGAAGCTCTTGCTGATGTCCATGAATGTTTTATTTTTGGTTTCGGGAAGGACAACGTAGAGGTAGATAGATCCCAAAATGCAGACCACCACAAATACCATGAAGGCATAGGACTGCAACGCCTCCTAAACAGACAGAACACGTACAGACGGAAATTAGACAGATCTTTTTTATATACTGTATATATGTATATATATATATATATATATATATAAACATTCCCTATTTGCAAATTATTATTCGTAAATGAAACATAATGCTGGATTATTTCTTTTTAGTCTAATTTTAGCATGTCAACCATTCAATGATCCTCTTATCCCCCATTCCGCAGAGCCAAATCCTGCCATTTTTTAGCCTTACTAAACCTTTGCCAGCTCCAGAGAGACGTCATCTGTTTTGTCATCTGTGTGTGTCGTGCTGAGGACATGCAACATCCCTATGATTCTGCACTCCAAAGGACCCACAAGCTTATGCACGAAGGGTATGTGCAAGTCACATTAACAGCTCAGACTTCTGAACACTAAACGCATGTGCAATGTCTGTGTTTGTACGAATACGTGTGTTGAAGTATGAAAGTAGGAAAGCTAACCTTGTCCAGTGTGTTATGCCAATAATAGAGATTAGTGACAGATTTAAAAATACACACTGACTGATTACCCCGAGGGAGATTTAGATACAGAGAGAGGGCTCGTGTGTGTGTGTGTGTGNGAGAGAGAGAGAGAGAGAGAGAGAGAGAGAGAGAGAGAGAGAGATTTCACGTGGGTTAGAGAAACTTGACTGACCCTCACTACTGTGTCACCGGGCTATAATCCCTTGCTCATGAACAGACAGACAGACCTCAAATGCAGCACTATGTACCTTGTATTAGAAAAGAATTCTGTGTCCGACAAACCATGACCTCAATGAAGAACTACTTACAGCTTTGATTTTAGCAGTTATATCACCACGGCTGTTAGTCTATGACATGGTTTTCCTCTGTTGAGTGTATTTCATAAGAGCGCCATGAAAAAAATATATATATTAAAAAAATGAACAACACAGCATCGTGCAAAGGGACTGACCCAGTTTCCATGTCGCCTCTGTGACGTAATGCTCATCTGCAAAGTGAGCTAGTTCCTCAGAAAGTGGCGCCTTACTCTCTAGTTGTTATAGTAGATGACTCGTAGTTTAAACGGGGCATTTTTTTTCATCCATGCCGTCTGTCATTAATCGAGTTTTTGCAAGCCCCGCGGATTGAGGAGAATGAGACAGTCCCATCTTTGACACTGTGATAAGCTTTTGATCTGCTGCGGTGGCTCCCTGGGGTTTTAGTTTGGTGCACATAAACATTTAGGCATGCACACAAAGACCCATCAGTTGCTACAGAAACACACTAACGTCACACATGAATCCTGTTTTTTATCTTTCATGATCAAATACATGTCAGACCCAGAGTGGCATAAAGAGAGGGGTTGGCTCTTTCAGTCATGGGGAAGGGTATCGGGGATGGGATGGGATGGGAGGAGAAAAGAAAAGATAGAAGAGTGTAAGGCCAGATGGTGGGACAGGGCAGGACAGAGTTATGAAAGACAAAATGAAGAGGAGTAGCAGGACATGAGAGAACTGAACAGAACTGTCTAGGACAGGAAAGGAGAGTGCAGGAGAGTTTAGGACAGACATGAGAGGGCTAGACAGAGGAGTGTAGGACAAGAACTGAGAGCACCAGATAGAATAGCTTAGGGAAGGAATAGTCTAGATGGGAGATGACAGAACAGAGCAGAAAGGGACTGTCAGGACAGGACACAGAATACGTGGGACAGGCCCTTGTAGAACGGTACAAGACAGGGCAGGACAATGAAACGCAGGCAGAATGGGACAGAAATTGTAGGTTAGAACGGGGCAGAATGCTGAAAGAAAGGATGGGAGGGACCAGAAAGGAACAAGGCAGAGCAGTCCAAGACAAGACAAGACAAGATGGGACAGTCAAGACAAAACTGTACACGATGAGCCCGATAAGACTGGCCACAATAGGATGGTACAGGATGAGACAGGGCAGGTCACGAAGAGATGGGATAGGACAGAACAGTCCTGGACAGAGCAACCCTAGATGGGATGGGGCAGGAAAGGACTAGGTATAGGTAGGACCATAGAGCAGAATAGCCCAAAACAGTAAAGGGTGAGAAATGAATAATTAATTTTATGAAGGACTTTGCAGTGGATTAAGCCATGCTGAGCACATACAAGAGAAGTCTGGACTACATTCAAGGCAGGATCCCATTGCTGGTCTGTTTCTTATTCAACTTCCCACACCGCCACAGGGGGGCTGACCACAAAGAGTTTTAGAATATAGAGATACACTTTCTTTGAACAGGACTTACTGATTAGAGGGCGTCTATCAGAGTTTCAGGAGGACAGTTTGGGAAGTGAAGGAACAGTTTTTTAACATTTGAAAACAGCGAAAGAAATGAGTTTGGCTAAGTGATATTCAAGGTTGAAGGATTAAAAGTACACAAAGTGAACAGTGAACAGAGGGTCCCTCTAGTATTCCTAAAAATTAAATTCCTGCTAATCTGGCTCCAGATTCTTAATGTAATGGACTCAATCGGATTTGTGACACAGAGTGAAAGGTGAAAGGCAAGTTTAATGGAACATAAAATGGAATGCAGTAAATAGGATGAAACTACACTTTCTAGGTGCACCCAGACGGGTGGAGACACGCTTTTATCACCCCAGTAGTGTAGGAGTTTTTGCACAATAGCTTCCCAATACACACAGGGATACGTGTCTGGATCATCAATGCTGTCACATTGTAAATGTGACAAGGGGTAGACACAGCAGCCATTTAGCATGACAGTTATGGATCATGGCCACGATAATCCCAATTTATTACACAGACAAACTCAGAGTCACTGATGAATGTGATTGAGTTTGATGGGTCATTAGTCTTCACAGATGTCAAACACAAATAGAGCTTGTTGTTGTTGTTTTCTCAGCGCCAGTTAATCACCTGAACATCAATGACTTTTTTTTTCTGTGATTGAAAGTGATGAAATCAACATAAACTAATCACGCTTTTTTAAAGATACTCTGATGAACTCCAGGGGAAAAATTAAACATTTGAAGGTGTTGCATTAAGGCGTGATTTAGCGGCAATAACGTGCAGGGAATCAGAGTGAGGACAGTCACAATCTTAGAGAAACAAAAAGCTCATTCTCAACCTTGGAAACAGTAGCTGGAAATCTCATCTTAGGGTCCATTGAGCAGTTGCCCAGTTGTTTATTAAATGGACTTGAAAAAAAAACATCTTATCTGGGTTGGTCATTTATAGATATTTAAATGTGTGATCCAATCAAATGCTCCAAAACAGAACTTGTGGTGAGACTTTTTTTGTTACTCATCTAATCTAACCAGCTTTTTACAGCCCAGTAGTCTAATGCTATTGCAGAAAAGATGTGTTGACAGTAAAACAGACCCATATACATACAAGCACCATTGTTGTCCACAATATTAGGGAATTAGGATGTTGCACTGCATTGACTTTCACATTTGATACCTAATGGATTATAAGATGAAGTGAACTCTAATCAGGCACATGTTTAGCCCCTTTAAAAAGGAATAGAGTAGTTCTATTCAAATTCAGGAATCTTTCAGAACATGTGAAAGGTGCCACCATGTCAGTCTCGGGGGAAAAAAAGTATCTTGTTTGTCTCGCTAGTGTTCTTATTGTCATTCATAGCCTGTGCACGACAATCCTCTGTTTCCATTATTTTCAGTATGTTTCTTTCAAATGTGTATTTGTGCCTGGAGAATGAAACAAAGAGACACGTTGAAAATAAGAAAAGGGGCCGGCTAAGTGAGAGTTCTCTGTGGAAACTTCAAACAAAGCTATCAGCGTGGCAAACTCCGAGGAGCAGCAGGCGCCATGTCAACTAGCTGAAAACTAGCTGAAGGTGCTTGATATTCAGCGCAGGGTCGTTGCCATCGAACTCTGCCTCAACAATAGTTAAATGAGGGCAGCTGCAGCACTGCTGCTGAATAGCATTTAGGGATTTCCTCATGGGAAATGATGTGGCCCTGCAGATATTGTTACAATGTCACACTGAAATAGATAAGTATGAGTTTCCTGATAGGGATCAAGGTGGTCTTGCTTCACTTGCTTTTGCTTTATTTGTTTACCTCAGTGGATAATTAATCCTTAGCAAATTGTTTCTCTTTTAAATTGTGAAACTGGGATTCCCGTACAATAATAGTGAGTGCTAAAAAGGTAGAATTAGGGATAAAGACATCATTCAATTCCCCAAAATGGGAGGCAATAAACCACTTAATAAGCTGGAGTTGAACTCATATTATGCACAGCAAATGCTAGAGCAGGAGCCAGTGGTGCCCTACACCAACCTGTGAGGGGCAACCTCATCCCCAACAACAGCAAACAGCAGCAGCAACAACAAACTTAAGACGCTAGAACCTCCAAACATTGCAAAAATAATATAAACTGGCCAAAAAGAGAAACAACAGCGGCGAAACAACCACCAAGAGACACCAAGTGACTACAAAACAAAACAAAAAAACAACAAATTTAGACACAAAACAGCCACAAAATGACACACACAGCAACAATACAAATAATAATTCAAAGACAAATAACCATAAAATGGCAAAAACAACAAAGACAAACAAAATGACTACAAAACAATGTCATTAAAAAAAAAACTACTACTGGAAGACACAAAACAACCACAGTATAGAAAACGCAACAACAGAGACACAAATTCACTACAAAACAAACAACAGCAATAACAAACTAGCACTAGAGGACAGAGAACAACCACAAAATAATAAAAACAACTTGCCAATACAAAATACCAAACAAGGATGAGAACAACGAATACACAGGGACAGACACTGACACCCAAACAGGAAGACACAAAACCCCACACGAAAGGACAATAACCACAAAGTGACATAAAGCAACTTCAGCGACTTCAAAGTGATGACAAACACACCAGCTGGGTGTCTGCCTTGATATCCACGTGCGCTACGCAGAATTACAAACAGCGGCTAAGACTTGATATCACTGACTGGTTTCATCTTTTTAGAGCCAGTCCCTCAGAAGTCCGAGTGATGCCTCAGCAGTGGTCCGACGCTGAGGTAAAGGGATGTGACAGAGCAGCAGCCTGCTGTCTGATCAGGGGTCAGAGCCGGTTTCAGGTGCCAGTCAGGAACCCGTGAGTCACTGTTGTGATCTAGATGTCCGGTGTGTGTCTGGGAGTATGTGGGCCCGGTGTAACGCCAACCAACAACACAACGCTGAAACATTTCTTGCACTGGCTGGCTAAAAATAACCCCCTGTCACTGTCTGTCTCTCACACTTGTCCACACCTTCCTCACCTCAGCCGGCCTTGTCTCCTGCGCCCTTCGCTTTGCCTCTCCAACATCCATTTCTACGGGTCTGCTGTGGCCTTGTTTCTTGTTAGTGTATCCCTTGACTGTTATTATTATTATCTTCCTGATTACAAATGCAGCTCTGCGTCTACTTCCACTTCCATTCACTGACATCTGTTGTCGGTGATCTCATTGTACATGCAACAAATTAAATCAATCTATTTTATCGTCACATCATATCTCCTCTTTCTGCTGTCGTTCTACTGGACAACGATACAATCAGGCAGATGTTCATGTATATGTACAGTATATATGAATAAATACATAAGCGTGCTTTTTCCAATCATGCATTAGGGAACAAGGTGACAGTGAACAGATGATTGGGACGTGAATAATTACTGTGCTGTATAACTACTGACAGCTCTCCAGATGAGGATTCACAAACCAGTGTTCAGCTGGCACCTCGGTGCTAACACAGCAGGCTTCCTCTGATCATTACCACAGCTTATAGAATTTCGTGTTAGGTCTTTCCCTTATGCTGACACTAGTACAAATCAAGACTTATGTAAATGACTCTTGGCGGCACATATCTTTTGCCTCGTGTGAAAAGCACACACTTTGTAAATGGAAATGGGAAAACGTTTCAAGACGCAAAAATCAGGATGTGTATGTGACTCTGTGTTATGAGGACATAATCTTATGGAGAGAGTCTCATTCTTTGACTTTCTAGCAATTGTTAAACATCGGACATAATGATGTATTCTTAATTAGCTTGATGTTTTGTAAGCGCACGGCCATGGGTTAGACAGTGTGGGTTCGTAGGCTGGTCCGCCACTTTAGTCCAGGATGAAATATCTCCATGACTATTGTATGAACTTCTGGCCGACCTTTGGGGTTCAGAGCGGATTATCTTGAAAATGTAAGGGTAGACTGTTGACAATTGTTCCACAGACACTCAATCCTCCTAGGAGATAAACTGTAAACACTTTGACAACCTCTGAACCTTTGTTCCGAACTGAAACTTAATAAAAGATGACAAACTAATCACATTCTAGTCATCCTATGCTGCACTCTGCGTCCATGTAATCAGCATGCAATTAGCCTTGTTAGCTTCTTGTCGGGCTAAATTATAGACCCTTATTCCCCTACCCTTACTGTTTTATCCTAAAGTCATAACAATGTTCAGTTTAACTAATAAATTAATTTCTGATATCGTATATTAATATTTGCAAAGACATAGTTATAGGTTAACATTTAGATATGTTCAATCTACAGTCTCCCTTCATGTCTGCCGTTATCGCCTGTGCAGCCATCAGAAATGTATTTCACATCTCCTTCATGTTCAATGACAAGCCTACACTCTGGGGATCCTCGGCTAAGAAGATGAAACCCCATCGCCCAGCCACCTGCCCCCACCATCCCCTTTTCTAGCTACAATACCATATGCTAACTAGAAGAGTACCCACTTAGAGGAGAGTGGTGGGGCTCTGTGTATTTTCTTTACGGTATATAGGTTTAAAGGGGTAAAGCAAAGCAAGGCAAACTCTTCCAACATTAACTGGTGCGCGTCTCCTTAAGGGTGCACCTCTGTTTGTCTTTGACATGGATGTGTCCACTTGGTAGCACATACAGGATGTGTTCATCACAGCTGTCAAAACTCTAAAGAGTACTTTAAGACAAACAAAATCAATTGTTTTGAGACATACATGTTTGTACATGCGCATCTGTTCCTCCTGTGGCAACTGGGAGCTAAACAGGAAACCAGTAACACAGACTGAGGGAAGTACAGGCATGATTTTCCCCAGGAGCTTTAATCTGGTCTCTTGCTTTATTTTAGGCTTTCCTCTTAAAATCAATAAGACTAGAACAAATGAAAAAGGCAGAATAATAACTTCCTCTAAGAAACCACTATCTGAATGTTTGATATGCCCTTTTCAGCTATTTTGGCTCTCGGTTCAGTCTTTGCCTCCAACACTTGACACTCTGGTGCAGCTGACTGAAAGGACAAAATTAGTTTTATCTGCGGGGCCTGCAGAGAAGGCAGGCAGGAAACATTTGACAGAAGGTCAATAAGACGCAATGGCAATGTCCACCGCGCCTTGAGCGAAGTTTCACTCTGGCCTCAAACTTTTGTGCTGACTTTTGTCTAACTCTGACAGGTTTCTCATTGTGAATACGACCTTCACGTTACAGTAAGGGAACCTTACCTGCATGTTGGTGCGCTGCTACAGTGGCCATGAGCTTTAAGTACCATACAATGAGATTCCAAGTAAACTATATTTATACAAAATATAGTTGCGGGACTAATAAAGGTTTTTCTTATTCTTATTGTTATTTTTAGTCCTTTATCCCTTCAAACATGTTTCCCCCTTGTAATTAATAAAACCTTTTTGCTTTCTATTTACTTTGACCATGTCTTTGAATGTAACTGATGAAACAAATTGTCTTTCTGCATTTTCTACAGCTTATTTAATAAATAGCAGTCATTCAATGATGCAAGCTGTAATGTGAAAATCGTGCACTTGTGGATGAATAGAAATGAGGCAGACTGTTCACCCCATAACGTCCTGCTGTAAAGGAGGTGTACTGTAAATCCAGCGTAATATGTGCTTCCTGCGTGGTTCCATCACATTAGGTTTATTGTTGAACACAGTGCAGTAATGAATTTCTGAATCGCTGCTCCGGTTTTCAAAACGTAACAAGGTTATGCCTGGAACGCCCGGCTCTCATGTCGTCCGTGCTTATCCTCAGCAGAGTGTGACTATAACTGAATGCTGCTTGCAAGAGTCCTGATGAATGCCTGCGGGGCTAAACGCTTGCATCCAGCAGAATTAACTGGAGGTTAGGTTCATTCCTGAGTTAGAGCAGCATGACGCTCAACCATGCACAGTATTTCTGGCCACAAAGGAGTGTTTGGAAAATCCACTGCAGGTCTAAAGATCAAATCCCTAAAGATCCCTGAAGTAAGAATCCTTTAAGAGAAGATATAGGCACAAAAAGTACGAGATGGAACACAGCTGGCTTCATGTTATGTGACAGTCTGCATATAATGCTCTGTAATGAAAATGGCTGTGACTAAGTGGGTGAGATCCAGTCTACAGTATATGGACTATGCCTTGTATAGCTTTGGATTCTTGACTCTCACATACTCAACATAATCACTCAAAGTGTATTTACTACCCACCTCTGTAGATTCGCCAGAGTTAACCTCCCTGAACTTGAATGCATTCTGGTTAAGTCAGTTAATGTTTTCCAGGAAATACCAGAAAAAAGCAGCTTTTCAATAAAGCACCAGGATTCATAATACTGTACTTAAGGTAATAAGAAATTCTTTAATATTAAGCAGTAATAAAAAATATTTTGCCAACCTCCTAGGGTATACTGCTCTGGTGAGCAAAACAGCTATTACGCCACTGAATCACCTTGAAATCTCAAGCTAAACATCTCACCCTGTATTCCTGTTAATCTTAACATGGGGCGACTGTGGCAAGACACTGAACCCGCAGTTGCTCCGACTGCGTGGCACTGGTGTGTGAATGGGTGTGTGCTTGTGTGTGAGTGAATGGGTAGATGCGTCTGTGACTGTAAAGTGCTTTGAGTACCAATAGGTAGAAAAGCGCTATATAAAAACAAGACCATTTACCATTAAAGAAGGAGAAGTGCTTGAATAAGGTGAGCAAACTATCGGCTTAAGATTGTATAATGTCAGAGTGCATATTCTTTTTTTCCAACTCACGAAGACTGAAATGTCAAATGCCATTAGGATCTAATGAGGGACAAGTGGGACATTATGACTGAGGGCAAAGTCCTGTCTCTATAAAAAGCAGGGCGGAACTACGTCCCCGGCACAGAGGGCAATTATAAGGCAGACAGTAGAACTTAACTTCTGTCACACTTGAAAATGTGAAACTGAATATGTAAAACTCAAAAAAAAACACAAAATACAAAATTGCCGGATAAGTATGAGGCACGACTGAGTCTACATGGCATTTTTACAATTTCTTCCTAAAGGTCTTCTCATAGGTTTCCAAATTAACTGGATAATGATAACAGAGTATCTGTTATCACCACAGTTTTTACAGTGTGATGGGAATAAACAGGCTCATCCCTGCCTCTTAAGTTCAACATAACAGGTAATATTTTCATTATAACTCAACAACATGAATGTAGGGCTTATAATATGGAAATAAAAGATTAGGCGATTACATGTTCATACATCACATAATATTTTTAAATGCAGAGACCATCTGTTCCATAATGGGCTGTCTGGTACCTCAGTTCTGCCAGCCTAGCAAAATCCTCAATGTCTATTTATAGATTGTTTTCTGAGTTTTGCATGAAGTTAGTATGAAGTAGTTTGTCCCCATTGGTCTAATCTGAGGCTGGAAACATAGAAACGCAAAGAAAAAGTATATCAACAGAGTTTTAATTGCAAAAGAAAGCAGTGGTTAAAGTCCGCTGAGGACCAATAACTGCTAGTCACTAGATGATTTGTTTGATTGAAAATGCACGCAGCTCACACAGTAGTCTTTGCAACCTTGGAGGATTGTTTTGTTAGAAAGACAATGAAATGGAAAAAAGACAGCGAGACGGTGAAGGATGAAGAAGACAGAGAGAGCCAGAGTTATATTTATGGCTGCTGAAAATGTGAACGCGGTGAAAGGAACAACAGATGAAGTTACATTCACACGGTGAATCACTTAGCTAAAGACCTTGGGAGAAAGATGTGACTGCACTGCAGAGAAGGGAAGGAGGATGTCATGACACAGAGAGAGAGGAAACTTAAAAGTAGCTCAGCGATGGTGCACATGTGGGCAGGAAAACGAGGAGTCATGTATCTTAGATCTCAAACTTAAATGTCACATTTATTTATTCGCAATTCAAGAACAGCCAACAGTAGCATATGCTTTATGAAGAGCCAGAGCTGGTATATAATATAGGTCAAGGTACGGATAAAAATGTCATATTAAGTGCAGATTTATCCAGTGGTTCTGCCATCGGACGCTCACAGAAATATAAACCTATGTATTCATTGAAATTAATGTAACGATTTCACATGCAGAGATAAAACAGATTGCTGAAAAATGATTAATGGATCTTCAAAGAACATTACATCCAGCTTGATCCAACTTGGGCAGTTCTGCTGAAGAACATACCCACCTGCCGAGACATTAAAGACCGCTACAAAGGATCAAAGAGAGAGTGGGAGGGGAAATACCAGCTAGGGAGGGAGCCAGAGATTCAGAACACACATACGGGCTGTGAGATACACTTTGTTTCCTTGGACAGCTTTTTACTGAAAAACCTTTCGTAATGAGCAAACACGCATAATCAGGCACATTAACTTTCCTACTTATTTTCTCTGCAGATCAGATAAATCCTCTTTGTTGCCGGAAATTCCGGTAATACTTTGCATTTGCACAAAGGCACATGTTCTTTGCTTGCCAGACAGAAGCCCATGAAAAAATAGGTTGCTTTAACTTCACTCATGAAGGCAGACTAAAGGCAGCTCTTTATCCATATAAGAGAAAATATGCTGGATCAGCTGGCACTTTCTCTGTTATAATTGGAGACACCTACTGTATAGTGGGAATACTGGACTCCAGACACAAATATGGAAATGATGGGGGAAAAAATCCTGTCTGTTTTTTTGGGCTCCAAAGATTCAGAAGTAGTTTTTGACTTTTACAACTTTGCTGCTGCAATGGATGTGCTCTAAATTATTATTTTCCCCCTGGGTTGCAAAATTTTTAATCTGTCACACATATTAATTCAGTAAATATGCATATATAAATCCCTGGATCAGAAGGAGGTGAAATAAAATCCATAAATAATGGCTCCTAACAACAGGTTACATCAACCTGGTAGCTTGATTAAGATAAGATAATCCTTTAATTTATTCCACAGTGGGGAAATTTGCAGTGTTGCAGCAAATAGTTTAAGGACAGTGCACACAAGAGATGGAAAAGTAAACTTTAAATAAATACAAAAAATATCAGCTTAAATACAACAGTTGTTATACGTTTGTGTTCTACTGGGAGCAGGCTTGGTTGTACAGCCTCATAGCAATAGGAAGGAAGGACATGCAGTAACGCTCCTTCACACAGCGCTGGTGAAGCAGTCGTCTGCTGAAGGCAATACCCAGTGCTGATAAAGCACCATGAAGGGGGTGGGATCAGTTTTCCAACAGCGATAACAGCTTTGCTTCACCCACCACCTCCACGGGTTCAAGAGGGCAGCCCAGAACAGAGCTGGACTTCTTCACTCCAGCAGACCACTCCATAGTGGATGGCTGATGCAACACACAGAGTTATAAAAGGGCCTCAGTAGTGCTCCCTGCACTCCGAAGGACCTGATGAGCTGGCACGATTCTCCTGTCACGGCTCACGACTCAGGACACAGGAACCGCAAACCTCCTGTCTAAGGAGAACCCTCTGAAATGCTCAGGCTGTCAGCCAGGTTTGGCAGAGATGCATCACATATGTACCGGCCATTCTGATGGCTCACACATGGATGCTCAGTACCTCTCTGTGCTGCAGGAAACAATACACTGGCACACGGACCGCTGTGTGTTTCCCCCCTCAACCTGATTTTCCTCACCTCAGCCTAACTGGTTTGTAATTGTGTTGGAGGTGATCCAGCTCCTCTTGGGGAAACTACGGCTAGGTATACTCCACAGTGTGTTTGTATTCCAAGCACACAGAGGATTTTAATACTCTCTCTCAGAATGCTTACCCCTCTGAGTGAGGAGACTAAATTGAGATGCTGCCGGTCTTCCCCCCAGCTATTGGCAGAAACCATTCAAAGTGCAGTGTGAAATCAAACACGTTTGAAATCTGTCTTATAACAGGCAAATAATTTCACATAGCACAGTTGTTTTGATGTGCTATTCTTCATGCAGGACTATTAAAGGCTATCTGGCAGACAAATCTGTACACCGTCTGCCGCACTGCTTCGCTTGTTCTCCGAACCCTTTCTACTGTTCTGGGATTTACCCTTGGTGTACCCTTATTCAGCATTCTTCTGATGAAAACTCATAACAACGTACTGTTGTTGAAGGTGGCTCTGCTCGCTGCATCGGCCTTGGCAACAAAACTGCAGACCATCTCAGTCTAACAGGTTTTCCCAGAGCTGAGAGGCGTGACTGCAGCTAAGCCTTCTTTAATGCTTAAGGTAATGAGTTTGTTTTATGTGTGTGTCTCAATAGAGCTGATGGTGCTCCACTAAGCTCAGTTTTCCTCTTAAGAGGGATGTAAATTGAATTCTTTGTCCAGTGTGTTTCATTCCCAATAATCATTGTCAGGTACAAACAAGGTTAAGCTCATGACCCACCCACTGGTGGACATTGGTTTGGTTTCTAGCTGTAACAGAGTAAAACTCCAAATCGACCACAGATCCTTTTCTACACAAGTTGCAGCAACAGCACAGGCCTTGTTAAAGTTGGTGTCAGTTCAGGACATTTGACTCTTCAGACTCAGAGCAGATTACCTGAGGTATCTAATCTCTTTGGGGTTATCTGTCTGGCTGGATATTTGGCGTCGGAGTGAAGCAATACTGCAGGTGCCCCCGAAAGAACTAAGATATAGAACTAATTTTAACATGACAAAGTCTAGCGCTGGTTTTGTACAGTGCAAACCGTGCAAAACTGCAAAGGTAAGCTAGAGTGTGTTTTTGTTTAATAATTTATGTTATGAGATAAAGAGATGGAACAAAAGGTTTAGCAGGTTTACAGTACCTGGAGGTCCATATGTGTAAAACATACTTAAAAACAACATTTATTTATATATCAGTATATGTATTCATGTATGTTTATATATGTAGCTTTGTTTGTTCAGGCCAATCAAACTTGGGCAGACAAGCTTTTAGCAATCTTTTCTGTTTTTCCTGTTCAAGAAAATTACCTGACTCTACACTATGGACTTTAAAGTCACAGTATTTTTATGTTTTCAAATCAATTTATTACAGGGCTTTGCACAAATACTCCTTAGTGGCTACAGTCAAATATTACATCTTTGTATAGGGAATACCCGTTGCCTCAAAAACATATAATTTGTCTGTGCACAACACTATTTGCTAGCCCGGTCGTCACCATCCTACGTTTCCGCCCGAAATTTGATTTCGGTCTGCCACGGAGTCTGGCCAAACTGCCCTTCTAAGGTTCGCGTTTGACCGGACCAATTAGCGAACAGTTGAGTGATGACGCGGAACTCGCATGCCGAGTTGCTTCTGTAGTCCAGCGAAGCTTGTAGTTCCACAGCATAGCAACAATGGCGACGGAGGAAGAGACGCTAGAAGCCATCCATGAAGTTGTCTCAACTCTCGAGAGCATCACGGAATTAAAACCAGAACAAGAGGCTTGTCTTGTCA
>JASGAT010340085.1:0-10716 GCA_030220025.1 Chelon auratus | reverse complement strand
TGCATTACTGGATTGTAGGAAGCTTGATCTTGACCAGATAAAAAGTTGGAATTTCTCTCAGCTGTTGCTGCTTTTGTTTTGTTCCTTCGACGTCCCCCAAATTACATGAAAGTGCAACCATGAACCACGAGAAATGTCAGATAGCTACAGTGGTTTTGACTCTTTTAAGTGGGCCTTAAAGAAGGTTGACCAGCTTTGTTTCAGTTTCTTTTCATTTTTAGGGGACTGGTGTTGTAATATGTCACAAAGTATTACACATTATCAGGCTGCACCACTTTATAAGCCTTTGGGTACATCAGGCAAGGTTACCTCGGTCCCCGTTTGCGTTCTGCTTCAGCGGGTGGCTCAGCTACAAAACACCCGCTGGAACCTTTTCATTTGTCATTGTCAGTCTACATCACAAGTCAGCCAAACAGACAACCATCCTGAGAGCCATGTCACAACACATCTGCTCCTCATACTAAATGTCTATTCAGGAGCTGCGATATAAATAAAATGCCCGTCTTTTCTTTGAGACAGCCAAAAGGAAACAGATTTCACTGGCATTGACAGAGATTTTGCAGTTGTCTTATAGATAGAAGTGGCACAGAACAATATCTGTTTACCAAAGTACTTTGTTTTTATTCAGGATGTGGAATAGTGAAGAATTAGGTTTGAAGAACACTCTTCCTTCATAATTTTTAAGATCTTGCATGGTGTATAATTGAAATTTAGGAATGATCTTAATTTTTTTTTGACCTTTAATTGTCAATGGAGAAATTACAGTTTCTAATGTTTGACCAATCCATTTGTTCACACAGTCGTGTGTACAGTTGGAGGAGTGGGCACCAGCCTCTAAGGACTGCGCCTGGGGATTAGATGCTTGCTCAGGATACCTCAGCCATGGACACAAAGGGAGGCCCCCTCGGTCCCAGGCTGCACCTCTAACCACTACTCCACTGCTCCCCCATAGCTAAAGTTTATGAAATCTGGTGTAATATATCATGAAAATAATATCACTCAAACTTAATTCACAACACTTGTTATTAATGAGATAAAACTCATTCTGGAGATACTAGAGGCCTTATATTTATGAGTTGTCCTTTCTTGTAAACACAATATCTCAGAAACTCCCTGAAGGATTTTTTTTGTTGTTGTTGTTTCCAGATTTGGTAGAAACATTCTCTCGAAATCACAGAAGATCTGATTAAATTCTATGCTCATGAAACGATATCTCAGGAATGCCTTAAAGGAATTACTTCAAATTAGGCACAAATGTCAATTTAGACTAAAGTGAATAGGATTTGGTGTTCAGAAGTCAAGAAACAGAAATCATTGTGACCTTACAAATCACAAACTTGGTCATATATAACACATACATGAAAACAGAATTTCACACAAATGTCTAATTTGATAAAATAACAACACGTTGATATTTTAATACAAGAGGTTAACGTCATATATTATGAGCCTGGGAGGAAAAGGAAGTAAACTGCGACTTAAGAAATCGGCAGAGGCATACAACAATGAGCTGACCATTTCAGTTCATTCATTACTCAGTTTCATTTATCTCTGTAACATAATTGAGTTGAAGAATGTAGTCGTAGTAAGTTTTGTAAATCTTTTGACTGGTCTTGCTTTGAATGCATAAATGGATTTTAATATATCCATGTCCTGCAGACTCAATCCTGAAATAGGGCAGAAAGATGAAGTTCAAAGGAACAATGTCACACCAATTATCCATAATCTTGAGTGTGATCTCTCTTTGCCATCTATCATGTATAGCCATCAGGCATCAGTAAAACCACTGAAAAGATTAGGACCTACCTAAAAGTCCAAGTGCCTGCTTCACAACATTGTTATTTCCTTCCACACTTTATTAAAATGGACAACACTGGATGAATGTTCCTTTTCACATACCCAAGAAATAGTCTTAGAAAAAACTACTAAGGTAAGTTTGTTCCTTCATGTAGAAAAAGAGACGTCTTCTCTTGACTACTCATAAATTATTAAGAACTGACAGAACCCTGGTCCACGCCATAACTATAATTCTGCACAACTGCTAACATCTGCATTCATACAATGAATACATGGCCCATTAAAAAAGATCAATGCAGTCTTTAATGGCCTCACATAGCTCTGTAATTGGCATCCTCAACAGGCGTTTCTTTCTTTATGTTTTATGGATGGACCTTTAATGTAAATGCTTCGTCTGCATCGACAGGAAACAGTGACAGTAGGGCACAAGAGAGGAAGCAGGCTGCGTTGTGTAGTCTTCACATTCTGCACCTTGTTGCACACACATATTTGTTTTGTCATTAGTTAGTGTTGTCCTTTCTTTCTTGACCACTTGTTCAGAGTTTAGGGTGGTTTGACCTGCTGATTGATGGTGCAGATTGTACGTTCTGCCTTAATAGACATCCCTACGTGCTCATCAGTCATGCATCTGTCCAGAGACGACACTCTCTAATTGTCACATATGTTGACAGATTCCACACTAAGGACAGTGATTTTCTTCTGCAAAGCTGTGTAGACCACCACAATTCCCTGTCCCAAACACAGAGATGGTAATCTGGGCATTCTGTCCGTACATGTATATCAACTTAATGCAAGAAAAAAAAATCTTTCAATATTCAGGAAATGTCTGTCTGAACATGAGACAGAGAGCAAATGGATGTTGAACACACATCCCAGGCGTCATCTGACAGTCTAGGGTTAGGCTTAGGGTTTTCAGTTTGGTATTTTAATATCTCACATGCATCTGATGGATCAATAGGTTTCAGTGTTAATCAAGACACTCTCTACCTCATGGTTATGAGGACTGATGTATCACACGGTTATAAACGTGGATGCTCAACACAGAACAAGATGTTCAAGACATGGTGTCAAAATACCAAAATCTCATTTCGCAATTCTTTGCAGGTTATTGTGTGCACAATATTGTGTATATATTATTAATTACAAAGTCAGAAAATAAATCACTTAAAAATAATCTTTTAAACATTTTTATCATCTGATTTTTAGGATTGGCCACTGTCATTGTAAGAGTATTTAAATATCTCACAGGTATACATTTCTATACCTTAAAAAGACTTTTTATTATATATATATAGAGAGAGAGAGTCACTGTACTGCTATTGGTGCAACAGGGTGGCAGCTGAGCTGACAAAGATGATGGCCACAGTGCGGACACGGAACTCTCTATTTGAGAATAAATTGTGTTCAGATCCAGTGATACAGGTCAATCAGCCAACACAGACAACCCAGCATCTGACCAGCAGTGCAGCTGGGAACACAATCACCCTACAATACTGTCATTGCAGCTACAGTCCTTGACAATAAATACACAGTCACCATGGGGAGCTGAAACTAATTAGTACAATGACATTAAAGCTTATCTTTGGATAGTTTCACTGCTTAGAAAGAACCATACCTGCTGTAAAACAGTCAGATCTCCTTACCAAAACTACCACAGACAGATGATTGCTCATGGGGAAATAACCCATGGTGGTTATAGCTGGTATGACATATGACAAAACAAAATACTTGTTACCCATGGGTTCATCTGTACATTCATTGTTGGAAGTGAAAAATAATCAGATTCGTATAATGTCTGTGGATGTCCAACATTAATTAATCTCCATCGATCAGCAAAGCCCTCATCTTGGTGGGTTGGATGAAAAGTTGTACACCTGATAAGAACCTTGAAATGTAGGAGTGAATCCTAGAAGAGAGAAAGATATAAATAAGGAATTAAGTAAGGAGTCACAAATAAAAAGCAGTTGACAACAGTTTCCTGACTCTCTTCTTGGCCCATTCTGACTCTCTCCTTCGGCTTGATGACATGCGAAGCCCACATCTGTGCAGTCATGTCTGAATCCTGTGCTAAAATATATCCTGTTACATGTGTCACCATCTTATTGCTTTGCCGGGATTAATATCAGCCTGAGATGGAACATTTACTTCACTCTGAAATGGTGCTGAAAGATATTCACAAAGAGAAGCTTGTTTAGTTTCCACCTATTTATACATATAGTAAAAGATGCATGTTGCTGTCAGTAAGAAAATTTCAGTAAAAGAAAAAAGTTACCAGCAACTTCTTGCATTTATCTGCAAAATAATAGAGCACCTTGTAAAAATAGGTTATTTCATACAGTATGTACGGGGCTAGTCACATGCAATTTAAAAATCTAAACATTTACTTCAAGTAAAAGGTGGTAACCATTGGAGACAGAGACATTTCACTTCCCTCAGTGGTACATTTCATACATACAAGGCTTTGCTCTGTGTTAATTTACTATTATTTTCCCGAGTGGGTGTCCATTATGAAGCCAATGACTGGTGGATTGGCACCAATCATCCATGTGGCAATCCATTCATTCGTTACCATAGAAACAGTCCGGGTGAATGGGGGATAAATGGGGGAGCATGGAGAGATTGCTGACACCTGCTCTCCTTCACTTCCTATCATTGCACACATATACTGTAAAATTCCTCACAAACATGTGTGCATTATGTAACTGTGTGCAGCACCAAGTGTATTAAACACCTTGTCAATAGGACTCAAGTCTTCAGATGAACATGAGAACAACTGACTCCACTGGATTCTTATTCATTTCTATATTTGGCAGTTTCAATTCAATTCAATTCAAAATACAAGGATGAGAATATTAAAACAACAACAATAAAAAGACATAAGATGGAAGAAGATTTCATCAAATGTGGACGATAAGAAACAGGAAACTAACAGACCCATCTATGAGTGTTTTTGATGTTGTCAATTAAAATATTTCATTAGCTACACCAGAAAAAAAAAAGAAAGACACACACATTCACTGTCGCTTAATGTTTGAACTAGATGTACAAGAGGTGTACCTTCTTCAGAGACTGGGCTGATAAAGAGGTGTAGTTTGTGGTTTACTTTCCATATTCTACTAGTAGTATCCAGCATAGCACCTTTATGATTTTAATTGTAATTAACTGTAATCTCTGGTATCGTCCATCTTTTGCTTCTCTCTCTCCCTTTGTTGTTGGCTCTGAACTATTGTATATGTTGTTGTCTCCTATAGGGTAAATTGGGTAAATCTGGTAAATTGTATTTGTTAAAGGTAATCAGAATAATGAACAAACAATTCAGTTAAATGCTACCTTTATCTAAACATATGGAGTAATTAGTTGGAGTAGATTATTAGATAACTGAATTATTACAAACTTCTGTGGTATTTTCTAATGGGCTCTTCATATTTCTGTAACATAGTCATACATTCCTGTTTCACTGCAGATCAATATTGACAGACGTCAGGGATTTTTTCTACCCCATTTCTGTCCCAAAACATCTCTTTTAGGATTATTTTGGATTAAATCCACAGCGCTCCAAAACTCCTTTTCATGCCGCTAACTCGTGCATCCCTTTGGTTAATGAAAACTTCTGAAGTTGTGGAGTTTAATCGGAAGCCTGCGGTAAAAAAAGCCTCAACAGAGAGTTTACTGTAAACAAAGGCTTATAGAGCAGGCTCCTGGGACACCTGCCATGCTACTCTTCAGCAACATGTCCAACTGTTAACAACACTGTTAAATAATCCATAACTCAGGACACTAATGTGAGTAAACGTCCACAGATCTGAGCTTATTCTCCAACGGTAGTAGCTGCATGAAAGTGGAAGCACAAGGTTGGCACCTGGACTGATCTGATTACACTCAGCAAGCAGCAGCGTTTGCATGACACATAAGAGTATAATGTTTAAACTCAATGTGACCTTAACATACATGTCACCTTTGAACATGTTTAATGGGGCAGTGCTCTGAGCCCTCCCTGGAGGAGGAAGTGGGGTGTAGAAAGTGTGTGACTGGATCATTACATAGCCAATTATGCTGAACTAACCTAGAGCAGACAAACGTTTGGTCCATCTAGGCTGGTAAAGAAAGAAAGACAGTAGGGCAGTACACAGGAACACATGAAAAACGTGTATTTTTATCCAACATTTTGGGTAAATGGGTTTCCTAGGGGGTTTAAAAGAGTGTGGGCATTTTTCCAAATTTTACAAAAAGAAAACATCCCTTCCAGCACAGAATATGTAATTACACGCACACAGTGATGGAAAACAATGGAGGACGGCTAATGCTCTAATGCTTGGACCACCTCGTATCTATTCACATGCAAACATTGCATCAAAGAAATGTCAGAATGAAGATCATTCATAGTTTTACAGCATGAATGATGCCAGTATGCAACACATTGAGCCAGTAAACAGTCTGAGAAAAAGCACATCAGTCCCAATATAGACATATTCTGCGTCTGCATGAAAAAGACATTCTAGTTTCTCTGAGTTTTTCACCTTCCTCCTCGAGTGAGGGTTTTAAAAGCTTGTCCTTGAAATGTCAAATATAAATGACAGCCAGGAAAGACTGAGGAAATCCCAAGTCCCTTTTTACTTTACTCTAAATAATCTGCAGTAATAATGCTAAAAGAATGATGTGGAAACAGAATGCATATGGCTAAATTTTGAATATTACACCAACTGCAACTACATTTTATATTTAAATGCCCCCTTTTTAGCATCTAAAAGCACTATATGAAAGACTATCTAAATTATCTGTTTATACAGGATCTTCCACTTACATGGTTGTACTGTGTTAATGTTTGGACCTAAGTGTTATCCATGTAAAGGTTAATTACTGTCTCTCCTCTGCAATCTTTGATACCACAAAGAATTACAGTTATTTATTGTACTAATGCGTGAATTGAGCCAATGCATATTCAATAAATAATGATGTTACAGATTCTAAAATAAATGCCCATAGGAATCAATATCACCTCGTACATTACACAAGAGGATATTGGTTAAAACTGAGTTACAATATTTTGCTGCCTTATTTCTTCTTACAGTCCTCATTGAGAAAGTGTCATTCATAAAAACTGATTCATATGGGTTACACTACATAGAGTAATTATGTTACAAGAAGATTACTGTGTAGAATGTGTGTGTGTGTGTTTTAAATACTACAAATATTATTATTATTATACAAACATTATTTCCTCTTAATATTGTTTTAAAATGAAATAAAGAAATATTCCGCTGGACTAACTTACCTGAATGAGTGTCACATAGAGCAGACTGAACTGTACACTGGTTTTAGTGATCATTTACAATGTTTTACATTGTAAAACAACGTAGAGCATTTGATGGAGGAAACTAAAAATTTAAAATAACCCCTTGAACCCCATCTGTGGAGCCGTAATAGGGATTCAATAAAACTTAATGAGGCTGCTATAACAGGAGCATTCGGCAGCTGGAGGAGCATAGCAGCCAGAGTGTAGCCTCAGTCGCTTGTCTCTGTTGCAGCGTTTATATCAGAACACCTGCAGAGTGACGTCCTTCTTTGCACCAAGAGACACTGTATGCAGTTCTTACCCCTTGGTCCAAGCATCATCTCTGCCTTTATCCCCTGATCTGGACATTATTTCTTTTTTCCTTTTTAGTCATTGTGGATGCCCCTGGCTGCAGCCTTACTTGTGACTGCACCTGAGAGAGCCAGGTGTCAGCTGTAGTGATCTTCACCAGACCACCATCTAACCTCACAGTCTAGCTGTGACTGCAGTTTGCCTGTATGTTAATTTTTTTGTCTTCTGAGTCTTTATTAAAGGTTAGTTAACAATTGAAGCATTGATTTCCCTTAGAGTTTTATCCTCACATTGCTTCTAAAGTGACCCTTGCATAAGACCCTTGCCCTTAAAATGGTCAAGACGGACGTGACCGACCAAGCAAGCGGCCCACAGCCCTGTTGCCTAGCAACACATCAGCGCATATTTCATTTATCACAGCAGGGCTTTACATTTGAGCTATTATGTGAATTCAACTGATTTAGAATCTGTTTCCTTCATAAAAAAAGTCTATTTATCGTGACGCCAAACTCTTCTCAGAAGTTTTGAATGAACGGATCTTACAGTAACAGTTCCTTTAACCACCAAACTGCACAGGAGAGACAAATTACACAAGGTGGAGGAGATATAACTAACACATTCTATCACTCTCTCCAGTCACTCTTTTCCTCTTTTGTGGCAACATCAGTCAGCCATGTGTAGAGGATGCAGGTGGCAGCAGATGCCGATTCTGTGAAAGCCATGAAGTCGAAATACCCATCTTGACTCCTGGATCACATTCTGTCTGCCTCAATTACTTTGAATACGGGCAACAACCCATAAATGCCGCTTGGGGAACAGAGTTGAAACCCAAATAAGGGATATTTCTTTCCATTCCATTCCAAAGCAGGCACAAAAATGGATGACGTCACATTTCAACCTCTGATTAAAGGTGTTAAACCTTTTGTTTGTGACTCAATTTCTTAAGCAGAGAGTCTTTATTGCAGATATACGCGTTTCAACACAAACCAGGCGAGCAGAACATCCCAGTTACAGCTCTAGCCTCCGAGTCCTCCCTGACTGCAGCAAGCCTGTCCACCCCATAATTCATATTTCTGTTGCTCCACCAGCTACAAGCCAATCATATCCAGTCATCCAGAGTCTTAAGGCCCCCCATTCTGTTCTGCTCTGAAGTTGTATGAAACAGGAGATTGATGTGAAACATTAACACAGGTGTACAAGCAAGAAAAATGCCCTCCTCTATAAATTATAGTATAACCAGAGGCCAAAGATATTCCCATAAAACATAAAACAACCCACTAGCCATCCTGACAAAAGCAGAAGCATTTTTTTGTTTTGATTTTTAATACTATCTCAATAATTTTGTCCCATGGTTGCAGAAAAAAACTGATCAGATCCTGTACTGAACTGAGAGAAGTATTATACATATGTTCTTTTACTCATGTATTTGAATTTGTAATGAGCAGGTGTATTGAATAATGTGATAAACAGTACCAGTGGGGGAACTGGTACTTTCTTTGTTTTTGTGCATCAACTTGCTTTCGACTTTAATTCATTTTATTCTTCTGCAACTTACACTGTAACAAAGTGAAAATGTTAAAGAAATACAGATGTTGTTTATGTTTTGATGGTGTTGTTAAGGTGGATGCAGACTTTAAGATGTAATCTCTGTCAATCAAATTAATTTAATTTAATTTTAAATGAATAATTAATTAAAGGGTTTAGGCAAGATGTGTAAATGAAGTATGCGGATTGTTAATGTGTAGCATTAATGTTAATGTTATTCAAATTTCGTCCAAAAATCTGTGTGTAGAGTCGCGAAAATGTGTCTTGTACGCGTTCAAGCTTGTTTTGAGATTTTTAAATGGGAATATTATTTTTATGTGTGTAAAGAAATCACTGAATATATGCACTTAAAAAAATGAATGTAAATCCAATTTATTATGCATGAAACAGATGGTACTTATCTTCAAGCGCTTTTTAATTTCAGCCTCAGATGTGCTTCTCAATTAACTGTAGTTTTACATATTATAACATGCCATGCCTTAAATCTGTACCTGTGGACGTGTTTGGCTAACGCACATCTATAAATACCATCAATTGAAAAAGTCTTGATGTACCTGAGGATGGAAAATGATCTGTTTTTTTCCAGCTCTTGAAGCTAAACACTGTTATTTACGTTCAGTTATTTGAGTGCCACTTTTACACATTCACAAACCTTTATCACATTTACAGATTTCTGTACATCGCCAGGTTAACACATGCAGATCAAGATGCAGTGTCACGGCTCTCCAAACACATGTGCAAGGAATATTTCTACAATAATACTCCCATATGGAGAAAAGGGCACAACTATTGGGAATGAACTGTTTCATATATCTGTTGACTTGTGTTTGTGTACATGTGATTGCATTGCTCATCGTTTTTACATAGTCAAAAAAAGTTAGATGTAAACCAAATTGTGTACTTTTTGTACATGGTTTGGTGTACAAACTAAAAAAGTAATAGTTTAGCAAAAAAGCTGAATAAAAGCAAAGAAAATAAAATAACCACACAAGCGTGCAGCTATTTAAACAGTTACATTTCCCCTAGTGTTTTGTACTCTTCATGTTGAAAGTGACTGAAAAAGGTGTTAAAACAAGTCTACATGACAAATACCAAACCATGTACACCTTGTACAGGTTAACATCCAACTTTAAACCAAGTCTTCATACTAAAATATTGTACAAGGTGTATATGGTTTTGGTAGTACGTCCCCAGGAAATGAATGTAAGTCAATGTAATGTCTTTAGAAGTGATGGAAACATGACTTTGTGTGTGGTAAAATGTCCAAAACCGACACACCTTCCACTGAACTGATGTTGTACGTTTGTTGTCAGCACTTGCAGTAAATACACTAGAGAAGATGCTGATACAGCAGTATCTGGGTAAAACCTTTTTAAGAGACACTTTACAGGTCACCACACACACGTCATATTAGCAGTTTGTGTTACTCAGCTCGGGGAGAAACACGGCGCGGTATTTGTGGGAAATGTGAAAATAAAATGTGTGATTTTATTCTGTCTAACCCATTCACTTGACAGAAGAGCATTTTTTTAAATCTGTTGTGAGTATTTACAACCCATTTAATCTTGCAATGCATTTGTCTCAACTCTCAAATTACACACCAAGACGTTTCAATATGGACAAAACAACTAATTGTTCTTCACTGAAGTACAATTGTCACTTCCTTTCCTGTCACTCCCTGAAGCCCGCTGCACACACACACACTTGCACTTTGGGTGTGAATGTCCTCTTAGATTTTACCGGGCGATGGATTTCTGCAAAACACATCAGCATAAAGGGCTGTCTATAGC
>JASGAT010340084.1:0-32261 GCA_030220025.1 Chelon auratus | reverse complement strand
TTCATTCATCTTCTATACCCGTTTAGTCCTGTTGGGGGTCACGGGGGTCTGCTAGAGCCTATCCCAGCTGTCATCGGGCGAGAGGCAGTTGCACACCCTGGACAGGTCGCCAGTCCATCGCAGGGCGACACACAGAGACACACACATATATATATATACACACACACATAGATATTGTATTTTCTTTTTTTATTTGGAAAAATCCAGTCCATCGCAGGGCCACACACAGAGACATATATATATATACACATACATATTGTATTTTCTTTTTTTATTTGGAAAAATATTATGTAAGCCTTTGGAAATCTCGTACCGAACAACTGTCATTTTATGTTTTTCACCACAACGTTTTAAATGTGCAAATACAATGGAGACAAATCACTTCAGTGCCTTGAAATGAAAAATGTGCAATCATGGTTTTAAGTGAGACAACAATGGGCAATTACACAGAAGTGTTCGGTGACACCGTGCTGAAAAATTCTAGATGATTTGAACAATGACACTTTCAGCTTCATAAAAACACCCAGTGAAAACAATACTTCCAATGCAGCTGAAACATTCATCTTCTTCTCTGTTGGGATTTATAAATTCTTCACGTCTCATTTATAAGATATAAACCGGATGGCAGTCACGCGCTAAATAATTCTGTTTTCCCTCACCAAAACTTTGTTTCAGGTGAGCCTTTGAGAATATGATGCAAAAAAAAAAAAAAAAAGTTTAAAAAAAGCAGATTGCACATTTATCTGAAGTCTTAACTACTTTGCCTTGCTTGTTGCTGGTGGTGATACATGTGAGAGCTGCAGTGCACAGGTCACCGGGCTCGGCTGGCTTGGGATTTTGGAGATTGAACAATGGAGGCTGCCATGAAACATGAGATAAGAGCGAGGCAAAAGGGAGGGAGGCAGGGGGAGAATGGCTGCTAATTGGGCTGCACAGGCCCAGTGGACATGCCCTCGAAAGACCCATGCTGCTTTGCAAATGCCTGATCATTCATGTTCGGTATTCATGAACGCAGAGGAAAAGCCTGTGTCGTGTTTAAAGACTTTAAAAATCCAGAAATGCTGAGAATGATGGGGAGAAGGTGTCACTTGAGGGGGAAAAATAGCTAAATCTAATATTTATCCCCTTAAAGTTTCCTCCTTAGATGTTCAGCCAGCCAGCGCTTGTGTTTTTTTGTTTTTTTTTAGAAATTCGGGCTTTCACATTTCAAGATTTACATGCGGTTGAATTTTTATTTATTTATTTATTCATTCATTTCGAAGGAAACCCGCACAACACTGCAGGGCCAATGTTCATTTCAAGACCGGCTTTTGAAAAATGAAAAATGTTCAACCGCAGTGAAATACCGTCCAAACATCTTGGAAAGTAAAGGAAAAGCTCAGCCCGAGATGGGACTTCAGCCATTATTGAGTGATGAAACCTCATGTTAGCTGAAAAACACAGAAATCTGAAGAATGATGAAACACTGAGTCATAGTTACATTGCAATTTCTCCATATCTATCTATCTATCTATCTATCTATCTATCTATCTATCTATCTATCTATCTATCTATCTATCTATCTATCTATCTAGGTTGATGTCACACTTTGAATGCTGAATCACTAGCAGTGTCTAGTCAGTGAAAACACACTATTATACGTCAATGAAAGCAAGATTAGTGTTTAGCCTTGCGGTTATTACCGTTGACAATCACAGAGAGTATACAGTAAAATTCCATTCTTAACAGCGACAGAATAGAACCTATACAGGACGTGGACTGCAAGTCCGGACGAGAGCTCACCCACACATGCTGAGTAACTCATGACAAATGTCGCAACGTTCATGAACGTGCCAGACAACCCGAAGCTATAGATCCGCGCCGGCTGACGCAAATATTTCCGTCACATACCTGCACACCACGGTTATCATCATTACATACAACGCACACTGCCTCTAGGGAGACGATACTGAGCTGAGTCTGTGGCAAAAATCTCTTCTTCTATTGAAGTCTAAATTTCCCTGTTCGAATTCTGAAACAAAGCCAGTTTTGTTCAAAGCTTTGGCTTCTTCTGGAACATGGGAATGGCGGAAGATGGAACGATAAAGGAGTTCTGATGAGAAAGGCTGTGTTGATACATGCATCTCCACAACCGCACATAACTCATTGTGTGTCTCTTTGAGATCTTGAGCCGTTTCCAACGCATGTCA
Source organism: Chelon auratus (assembly GCA_030220025.1). Classification (NCBI taxonomy): domain Eukaryota; kingdom Metazoa; phylum Chordata; class Actinopteri; order Mugiliformes; family Mugilidae; genus Chelon; species Chelon auratus. Next base: position 30,072 of record JASGAT010340084.1, on the reverse strand, counting down.
GCCAGCCAACACATTTAACACTTCCGCGTACGCTGGTTCACAGAGTGCCCAGGGTAGTTTCACCAGATTATCTCAAACTGCTCCTTGAACTTGCGTTATATAACAACCCAGCGATCACTGATGATCACTTGATTCGTTTCGCATGTTCCTAACCTGTCTTTCCTGACATGCAGACCTATAATCTTTCCCTCTGACGCCCCTTTTCCGACAAAGACAACAATGGTTGCTTTTCGTGCACTTTCTTCGTCAACAGCTTCGACTGGGAGTCAGATTACATTCTAGCATTTACTGTAATTATGAAATAAAAAACTTTCCATCTGACAAGATGTTGAATAAAGAGTGAACATTGCCTCTTTCATTGTGTGAATGTGAAAGCTTGTGGGTAATCAGTTACCTGACCATATCAATCACTCCCAATTAAAAAGCATTTGATATAAAGGTTACAACTTTGTATTTAATGTTGTAATACCTAATTTTCTGCTTGGGATGCTTCCTTCTTATGTTCTTTCTGATAAATTATGTCCAGTCAGGTATATCTGCATATGCACCATTTGTTCTATTGACTCATAAAATAGATGCATGCAACTGTTTGTTTTATATTATTGTCATGGACATCTTTCAAAGTGTTCGGCTTTTTAGATACTGATATAAAAACTGTACCTGTAAGCAAATAAAAGTTCACATCCTATGGAATCTGGTCACTTCTAAATAAAAAGTCTAACTTTTTTACTTAAAACTGTTTGCAATTAGATAATCACAGCCATGGACGGTTTCACAGCCATTGAAATTTAGAGCCTCGTGCGTTGTCCAGTGTTGCCATTTATTTATTATCACGCGGAAATGAAGTAAGCTCCAAAGACAACTGACATATATACTTTTTTTTCTCTTTAGTCATGAGTGCTCGTGTGTTTTGCCTGAGGAAAGGGAAGAAGAGAAAAGAAAAAGCGTGAGAATGCACGAGAAAGAGGGTGTGTTTGACAGGTGTGCCAGCCTTCGTGTGTGTGTGTGTGTGCTTGTGCGTCGCTTGCCATTGTACTGATGTACACCTACCTGCCCCTCAGTATAAAAGGCGACGGAGTGAATCATCTGCTTCAATTTAGGCGAACAGTTCCTCCTTGCTGATAGTGAACTTCAGTCAGTGGCTCGAACACCGTTCTCTGGAATGAAAATGAGGACTCTTCTATTGGTGGCTGCTCTTGGACTTCTTGCTGTTGTCCATTCAACACCTGTTGACAGTAAGTAATCTTATTATTATCATTATTATTATACTTGTTTTTAACACTGTTATACATCTCATATTTTAAACTAAATCTCTATATTTTAGCATAGCAGGAAATATTTTCATTGTAGTAATAATATCATTTAGCAATGTGAGCAATTCAATTTTATGTGATTTATTTATTTATTTTCCTTGCAACGTCATAGAGAAAAGGCTTCATATTTATTAGCAGTTAATAAACAAAATGTGTTTTCACTCACACAATTCTTTAATTCAGACCTCTGAAATTTCAATAATTGCCATGGTGTCCTTTTCTTCACCCTGTGAGTCAGCACTTCCCCTGCCGCTACCTTAGATGCTCTTTATGTTTCAGGTCTAACTTTATGTATTAAGAGTCGTGTTTCATTTGCTGGCGCGCAGGTCTCACCTGCACCTCCAGATTACACACAGACGTCTTTGTAAAAATGTTCTGAGCTGCTCCAAGAGGTGCATTAATGCGCTGGTCTTGAATACAGTGAAACCAAAGAGCAGCAGAGAGCTGTTACGCAAGTTTGGGCAACTGGTAACTTCATTGAGAACAGTGGAGCTGAACGTGACCGGGCAGAAATTCAGAGTGGACGTGCTGTGATCTGATTCTTAGGCCTTTTTAAATTAACTTTTTAATCCAGATTGTGGCTTACTGTGGTCAATGGTTCACTCAATTACAGCATTTAAAATGCCACCCCAGAATATAAGTGCAGAAATTTTCTCAGCAAAATACACTGAAGGCGTCCAAAGGCATTCTGTGACATTTTGCACACTTACTTGCACTATGCTATACTGTCAGTGTGTTAGAAACATTTTAGGGCATTTTACTGCGCAACGAGTCGAGCATGAATATTAAACTCAAATACAGGGAAGTGAAAAGTACAATATTTACTCTCCTCTGCTGACTCTCGTAATACGCAATAAAATTACTCTACTATGATATGACGCAGGCATTTAAATGAGTGAAAACAATGCATATTTACAATAAATTATGTATGAAATTTGATGCCTGATTTATCCTCCTTTGATTTGCTTCCTTACTTAAAGACATAAATCCCTGACAATGACGTCCTTCCAACTGGGAAAAGGATCCGTCATGTTTTGAGGTGGGTGTGTCACTTAAAAACTGACGCTTTGATGAGGCTGCCTCTCTTTTGTTAACCCGCTAGTACATGATTAGTCATCCGGGTTAATCATTGTACTCGTTCACCACACCTTGTCAAAGCTGGCCACGAAGCAAGCCAACACAAGAATTTGGGGCAAAGCACATATGCACTCTGTAGGGCTTTTGTGACACATCAAAAAACCTTGGTAACTTTCCTCCCCACTCTTGCTGGTAGGCAAATACTTGAGTGCTGAATGCATGATTCATGGATCTTTCTTTCTCCTTGCAGTCCTAGCTGTGACCCAGAGCCCCGCCACAGTTGAGGATGGCGTCATCACAGACAGTTTCCTCACCATTATCTCTACACCTAAAAAACCTGAGGATGAAGATATGCGAGAGGTTATCACAGATGGTTTCCTTGTCATTTCATCTACAAGCCAGTCGCCCAAAAGAAACACAGCCTTCCAAACATCTCAGCAACCGTCCTCTGACTCCAAAGAAAGCAACTTGACTGAGGGCAATCCTGAAGGAGATCCCAATGACAGGGTCACAACCCCTGTGCTCTTCAATCCAACCACAACCCTGAGTGCTCCACATGCTCAGGGCTCTACCCCCTCAATGGACACGTTTGACTCCAGTGTAGAATCAACTACAGTCCAAAGCCATCAGTCAGACATCACACCTTCACTGGCAAATAACCCAGACCTGTCTGAATCAGGCTCAGGAGATGACTCCACCGTAGAAACTAGCTCCGCATCATCAACCTCCACTGCTGCTCTCAGTGTATTCACAGATACAACGACCACAGACCTGTCTGGATCAGGCTCGGGAGATGGCTTCATCGTAGAAACTAGCTCCACACTACCAACCTCCACTGCTGCTCTCAGTGTATTCACAGATACAACGACCACAGACCTGTCTGGATCAGGCTCGGGAGATGGCTTCATCGTAGAAACTAGCTCTGCATCATCAACCTCCACTGCTGCTCTCAGTGTATTCACAGATACAACAACCACAGACCTGTCTGGATCAGGCTCGGGAGATGGCTTCATTGTAGAAACTAGCTCCACACTACCAACCTCCACTGCTGCTCTCAGTGTATTCACAGATACAACGACCAAAGACCTGTCTGGATCAGGCTCAGGAGATAGCTCCACCATAGGAACTAGCTTCACTGTTGAAGCAAGTACTGCAGCGCCAACCTCCACTACTACTCTTAGCACAAGCACATCCAAAAATGACAGCTCTAAAGATAAGGAAGCATCGGTCCGGCAATCAAGATTAGGGATAATTAAACCCAACCAAACCGGTAAATATCCTATTACTGTCAGTAGTCATACGTATAATTAATATTATGCTATCTTTATTGATTGCTTGTGGATGAGTAACCCTGTGATTTTATGTTCTTTTCTTGTCATGAAGATGAGTTGACAAATACGGGCGAATCAGATTCACAACACAAAGGACACAGTACACCAGGTGAGTCTAGAAAAAAATAAAAAACTATTAAAAAAGAAACCAAAATTCTGTATGATTTAACTTTAGCTTAAGACATCTAAGTAACTCCTGCTCTCCCATATGTCCAGGTTGGATCATCATTCTTTCCTTTATTGTTGGTGTTGGAGCCCTTGTAATGGTCTGCGTCGCCATCGCTACAAGAGACAAGTGAGACTTAAAATAAATAGCTATATCTTTGACCATAACTTCTTCGAGCACAGAATTAAATTCCCTCTCTTTGTTGCTTGGCAGGTGGAACGCACCAAACCAGGCATCCCAGCTAGATACCAAGACTAACTCCACAAACCAGCAGAGGGGACTAGAGATGGAGACTTTTTTGGAAAAGGAAAAGCCCAGGGAGAACGGAAAGTCAGCGGAGTACACAGTCATTCCCCTGGACGAGCTCCCAGATAATTATTCATAGCACTGGAGATTGAAGACTCATCACAGGGCCAAACCAAAAACTTTTAGCACTCTTTAACTTTGAAGCTACAGCAGTATCTATTGATATATTTATTCCCATGTCAGCCGGGTCGTTACGATGCACAATTGTCGGATATTTCAAGTCAAGTGTTTGCAGTGTTTTTTTGTTTTTGTTTCTTTTCGCCAATGTAAATAACTGATTTTCTTTTCGGCGCTTAACGGCGACAAGGAAATGATTCAAATGATCATATGTTGAGTGTGTTTTTGTTTTTGTAATATTATTGTATATTTGTCATAATCTTATTGAAGACTGTGTTGTGGATTGTAACTTATATTAAGATGCTCTGCTGTTTTCCCCACATTCGAGATGGAAGCTCAGGGCGCTGAACAGTGCTCGTCCCACAAACTCAACAGTTAACAGACATAACTTTCTGCCGTTCTGCGCCGCATCAACCCCCCCCATATGAGAAATAAAACACGACGGCACCTCATCAGTAACCATTTATTTGTTTCCATTAATATTTACACACAAGTATTAAAACATTTACACGTTTAGTCGATTTGCCCGACAAATATGTTGTGTAGTCAGTGCAAGACCATGCGATCCTAGTTGGATTTAGTCAAAGTTGGGAAAGTTTTGCAGCGTAAGAAAGGTCAGACACAAGAAAAGGGTTTAATACATCCTCTGACCAGTGTGTGTACATAGAATCAAAAAGTAGCATAGAAAATATGAGTTTTATTACCTAAAGATAAGTACAGTTCCATGGAAAACACTTGCTACGCTATGCCAGCTGACTAAGAACATAGTCTAAATTAGAACAATAGCAAATAGTGGTCTAATGAATTCATGGATAATGGGATTTTGACATAGATCAAGCTCCTCCACATAATTTATGAGGAAGAAACTCTTCCAAGATGGTGCTTGAGCCAAACACTAGATGGCTTGCTAAGGTCTCACAATATGCAGACATGCTGCAGCTGCCAACACTAGCGCTCTCATGCACCCAAACCCGCCTTAATGTGCTCAGAAACCTTAAATAACCAAAGCTAGAAGGGCATCGGCAACCACGTTTTCTCATTACAAGAAGGGAGAAGGTCGAAACGTTGGACTTCCTTCCCTAGAAAATCCAGAAACCTTTTGGAAGCAGACAGCAGTTTCTCATAAAAACAGATTTTTGTAAATAAACGACCATATTAACTCTAAGTTCACAGCCTATTGGCCCATAAGAGAAAGAAAATAACATTGTGCTAACATTGTTGCGTATATACTGTATACATATATGATGATAGATATAGTCTTAATAGAAACGTTTAGCATAGCAAAAACAATTATGATGACAAAAATGTCAAGTTCTATACATTTGATTTGTACAATTCGTCTAAAGAGAGTATATACACAAAGTGCAAGGAGGCACTTTAAACATGAATATATAAGCCGCTGCTTATATGACAGGGAAATAAATAGTCCAGTTTGAACAGAGTTTCTATACAGGGTCAAACTCAATGACATTTTCAACCAACTTCCAGTGACCTTGTTGTTACACCATCAGATTTATCCAAGTGCTTTAGCGTGCACTCGCCAGGCAGATGTAGCCGTGGCTAATTATCCCTAGACGTAATCATGAGTTTGTTATTTATATCTAAATCTCCCGCCGCTTAAAACCCAAACTGCGCAAAGTCCAAGTAAATCTGTTGAGGAAGGCCCAGCCGTCCTCACTCGCTGTGTAGTAAAGTTGGAAAGGTGGGGCCGCTTCTTTTCCTCTGACAAAAATGCGAGTCCCTCTATCCTTTTGAAACAATTAGCGGTGGCTTTCATCCAGAAACGTTTTAGTCGTCGTACCGACCGCACTCTGCAGGTGACATCTTCAAGGCAAGGTTGTCATATAGCAAAGAAATAAACAGTTTGAAATAAAACACAGAACAATGCACTGGCCTGCTGAGAGTTGGGAGAGACGTTCCTCCTTTGTTTTCTCCCGCTTAACTTTCAGCTGTCTTTTCTCGTTAATCTTCCGCTCGTCCTCTCACAAACACACATCAAAACACAAAATTTCCCGGGACACAGGCAGACTTTCTGACAGTACAGAAACTCAGTGCTTCACTCATAAAGAACATACATAGAAAAAAAAATAATAATAATAAAATCGGGTGTGGGGGGTGGGGGTGTGTGTGTGTGGGGGGGCACCCTTCATGTTCTCTATTTTCAGCGTCACGTTCTGTACAATCTGCTGCCACATTTAGAGGCCACACCTCTTAAGTCCTAAGCTTCGCTTCTTAGGCTTGACCTATGTGTGTGACATGTGGGCATAATACCTTAAGTCAAACAGTCAAAGGTGAGGCAGTGTCTAACTAGGTGCTTTCGGACCTATAACTGCAGGAGAAGTATCCTCCTCTCTGTTCGCCCGCACTGCAGGAACCGAGGACAATCGTAGCTCTCAGAAATCATTTTTTAGACTTTTTTTTAGCTCCCGCCTACTAATGGCAGGTACTTTCCCCATCAGTAGAATTACCTTGAGTGACGTAAGTGTACGGTGATTGGATGAACACATAAGTGCAGCGCTGGCATCTAACCTGTAAATTCTGGGAAAGCATTAGCCGTGCAGACAACGGCTCTTTGCGTTAGCCTGAACAAAACGCAGAGATCTGGATCAACAGTGAAGTCCAGGCTGTGATGTTGGGCATGTAAACGATAGCTCTTAACACTGAACTTGAAAATGGAACAAAACTCATTGAAAAAGTCTGCCAATGCCGGCAATAAAGTTATAATAGATCACGTTAATGTGCTGCTGGCTATTAAGTCACTTCAGGGTTCCTTTTTTGAATGCATACACAACACCCTTTAAGGTATATAGTTCTTGGGTGCCTTGAGTCCCCAGAACTATTCGATCCGAAAGCACCTATTGTCCAGCACCCCTGTTATAATGCAGCAAGAAACACAGTTTGTTCCAGTTTATGGTCTTTTTTTTTTCATAAACACAATTTTGAACCTTCACTCCGATATTTAGTTCAAACGACAGTTTCAAACATCATAAACAAAGAACAACACTGATAATGACAACCATTCAGTAATGAAGTCTGTCAGACATATTGGTCTCTAACATCAGTTCACTCCAGCTTTATATTATCTCGATTGGTCCTTGTGTGTAATTTATCTGGCAAGGCCATCTTCTCTTCTCTGTGCCCTTTTAGCTACAACAGAAATACTTCAATACAAAAGGAAAAAAAATGAAAAGATGTTGCACAAGGTAGAAGATTATTTTTTTCTTTCTTTCTTTTTTTTTTTTCCGTTGACAGGTCAGGAAGCTTGCAGCAGCACCAAGTAAGGCCCTGAGTGTTGTCAACTGAACATTTGATTCTTCTCTACAAGTGTGCGAAATGCACAAGTTCCTTACAGTCTGTGTGTAGTTAGTGCAAGGTGATGATTTGCTCCAGTAGCCACCCAGACGGGTAACTGGCCATTTGGTCTTGCAGCACACTGATCCTTCACTTTGTGTTTTCTTCTCTTTGTGTTTTCCTGTTTATGTGACTTTTTGGTTTTGTGGTGTTTTTATAGTTGTGTCGGCAGAGAGTAAAAGCTGGTGAAACTGCAGCGGCATCTGATTCTGCTTTACTCGCATTTCCATGGCTCTTCCTCAACAAGAGAAAAGTCACGGGTGTTGCCATTTTTGCCCTTGGCGACCTGCAAGCAATTATCAAGAACAACTGACTTCATGGGCCAAGGCACCAATATTTATAAGCCATCGGTGGTTGGGAGCAGAGAAGCCATTGCTTCATTATTAAGGTCAGGCCATTGACCTTGGGGCTTAGTTTAGTTTGTGAATCCCCAACATTGAAAAACATATCATCTAATACACTGATAGAATGACACAGTGAGATTATTTACAGATAGTTTTCAAAAGTTGGCCATGTATTTTATGGATTCTCTCCCCAACCGAATTACTTATATATTCATCATTATACAGGCAATGAAATATGGACAAAATTTAGGAAAGGATCTGAGGTATTTCATGAATGTATGCATCACTTTGGATGAAGTACGGTGAAACAGCAGTCTTTATGAATACCAAAAAAATAAAAAATAAAAAATTGGAAAGATCACCAATAACTGAAAACAGTAATTTGGTCAGGGCTGCCATAAATACATGTCCAATTAAATAGACAAATATATATATATGTATATATAAAACAGTCTCTTTACGAAATCAGGACACAACAAAATACAAGTCATGAATAATTGCGTACAGGTATGTCTTATGCTTAAAGATAAGATAAACAGAGTTTTTGAAAAGAAAAGAAAAACAAACTTTGATTTAGATCAACCTGGTATCACAAAAACTGCTTTTTCGTGTGACGTACAGGTGAATAAATAAATATAGAAATGCTTATGTTGTTTTTTCACCACTTTTTAGAAATATTTTCTTCAATGAAAATATGACTATTCACGTGGACACGAATACACCGACACAGGAAGTCACAGAGAAGAGAAACACAAACACAGACACAGGAAGAAAGACGGAACACAGAGCTGGGGAGGATTCTCTACATACAGGTCTCTATGTCCGTTAACGTGAAATGTACCTTGCAGTTGTCTATCAAGATTGAGTTGTGGTGAGCGTATACATTCTGGTTGGTGTTATTTTCAAAGAAGGACTGAGTCTTTGCCATCTCAAATTCATCCATCCGGCTCTGTTGTGCATCAAAGCTGTCAAGCTCATCTTTGGAAAGGTGGTACACAATTCCTGCTCCATAGGAGTCTCCGACCACGTTAACTGAAGTACGGAAGCGATCCCTACGTGTTGAGGAGGAGAGCAAAATGAATGATAAATTAATTTCTACACGGACAGTGGAGCAATAAAAATAATTATTGTCTCTTTAAAAGTGTGTTAGTCCACCTTTATGGTTAAAACTTGCATGTTTCAAGAGTTATTGGTTTGTTTGTCATGAAATTAGACAATGAATCCCTTGACTGGATATCCCTTGACATTTCCTCTAGAGCCAACTAAGCTAAGGTTTCATGTGGAATCTTATGATCGAACTCTTTTGTCTCTTTGCTGTAGTTTGTGCTTAGCGCTAAGAAGCTAATGTTAGCATGTACACACCTGGAATTGGGCATCATGAACATGGAAAAGATTTCTGAAAACGATCATTGTGTTGTTGCATTGTCACAGTGAACAGCATAGACTGGTGGTATAGTTGTTTTTAACAAGTAAAACGTAGTTGGTCACGTGCTTTGCCGTACGTGCTAGGCGCGTGTTACCGGAGGGTTCCATTTAAGGGAACACCAGAGATCTCAGACCATAGAACTTCCGTATTATTCACTACCATCAATTTGACGAAGAGCGACAGCCCAGACCCTACGCAGACCCAAACCCCGCAACCTGACGTACACCTCCACAAACAAAAATTAACCCAGTCAGTGTGACTCGCTCTGTAAAAACGTCACCCAAACACTCGTTGGCACTGTGTCTCTTTTGCCAGCTGGGTTAATTTATGTTTCTACTTCCTGATCCACTTTCTACTTCCTGCTTCACTTTCAACTGAAACATATGCCGAAATTTGTCCGAAGACCAAAGTTATACAAATGATTGTGTCTCCGAACCTCTGAAAATTGCAGAGATGTAGAAGCAGCTGGAAATACTAAAGTGGAAACACGCTACTACCAAGCGGACCAGTCACAGCTCTTGTGGTTTGCGTCGCCGCAATGCATAGTTACATTTCTGGGAAGGTGCACGTAAGGCTACAGCGTTAGTGCCTGCGTGGACTGTTGTTATATATGGCATCATATTGATGGAGAAGCATTAACCGCCTATAGTTGTATCTGTTAGTATTGGCATCATAGCATCTTTGTCTTGTTTCTAAGCTTGAAGTTAGTTACAAAGGGAAAAGGAAACTGCTTTCTGTAGGAATGATTATGTTATTTCAAGTTAAGTAATTTGTTAAAAGTCATAAAACAAATTACACCTTTCATATGAGCTGCAATCTGTAATTATGCAAGTAAAATGTGTGTAGGTGGAAGCAGTTAATTCCTCGCTGAGTAATTCCAGTGCCAGAACCGTTTGTCTTTTTGCATTCAGCGCAGAAAATGTCACTAAGTGGGAATAATGACAATAATGAAATGCAAAATGGTATTTCTTACTGAACCTATAAAAACAGACAGACAGAATTTTATAAATGTTTTACACCTCAAATATATGTGTTAAATACAAACACTATTGGGCAAAAGCACATTTTCTGTGTGTGAACCTACTGTGCTGCTATGTGCTTGTCTTAAGTGCAAAGGAAATGTACCAACAGTTTTCATGCATTGGATTATAGAGAGTTTAAAACTGAAAGCATGATAAAGAAGAAAAGTTGATTTTTATTTGAAAATTTATTTTATGCCATATAAGATAAAAAAAATACATTTGAGAATATATATATATATATATATATATATATATATATATAAGCGCTCGCTCAATGTAGGAATCTGTCTGTAATCTGTCCTGCTTGTGCTTTGAATTGTGATAGCGGTGTTGATGTGGAACTCACAAAAGCCAGTCGACAGCGACCAGGAGGCTGATGTCCTGAGTGGGCAGGCCCACTGCTGTGAGGATCAGAAGCATGGTCACAAGCCCAGCACTGGGGATACTGGCTGCTCCAACACTAGCCAAGGTGGCTGTCATGCTAAACAGGAGACAAATGCAACACTCAGCGGGAAGAAGTAAAACAATATACCACTACACAGGGTATTTAAACATTTAACTAGTCTGTCTTTTGCGCTAGTACACGTTTGAGCTGCTGTATTGGTAAAATACGTTCCGCTCTGTAGCAGTTTTCTCACCTCACTGTTATAATCTGGCCCCAGTCAAGATCAATCCCGTTCATCTGAGCGATGAAAATGGCAGCCACGGCCTCATAGAGCGCCGTGCCGTCCATATTGATGGTGGCGCCCACCGGGAGGACAAAACGCGTAACTCTCTTGTCGATGCCCAGGTTCTCCTCTAAGCATCGGAACGTGACAGGCAAGGTACCGGCACTGCAGAAAAAAAAACAGAGGAGGACATTTCGACAGTCAGGAACAGCATGAAGTAAAAATCAGTTTGCAAACTCTGCAACCGACTCGACACACACAACTTACAGAAATAGGAATCTACTAAAGAACAAATTATGGGCAAATTATAGATCAGAATTAATTCGACTGAGTCACACTTTAAGTGTAAGTTTCGTGGAATTGTTTTGTTTGTTTTGTCTGAAAATCACTCCTCGTAGGCGGCGGAGCACGCAGAAGGCTGAGCTCGCCTCAGGAGCATGTGTCATGTCATTAATTAAAACACAGACAGAAGGATAGACATCCCACGTGGAGGCAAAGTCAGAAGCGGTTTCTGGCAAAAATTTATTCAAAGTTACCACTTAAAACTTATTCATCAATACGTGCAGCACGCTTGACCGGATTATAACCTGAATTAAGGCGTGACGCACGCAATGTAAAACACAAACAAAGGCAGAAATACTTCAATTTACCTGGACGCTGTTCCGAGTGCCGTCACCCAAGCCTGGAATATCCCCATGAAGAACGTGAAAGGGTTTTCTTTTACTATCACAAAATATATCAGCGGAAGAAAAATGCCTCCGTGGATGATGAGGCCCACTATCACGGTAACCATGTACATCCCCAGCTGCCTTGCGACCACCTCCAAGTCGGCGATGGAGATGATCTTTCCGCAGATGAGACAGGCGATACCGACAGGGGAGTACCTGAAAACAGACACAGTGTGTGTTTGGTTATAAAAATGTTTAATTTAGACGTACAGCTTAGGAAATGCGAACCATTAAAAATGTGAGAGTACACGGGGAAGATTTTGGCAGTTTACCTCGACGTGGAAAAATGGTTTCAGAGAACTGCTCTTACCACATAATTGCGCCAACGAGCCTCATGACAATCTCATTCAGGACGTTGAAAAATTCCAACATTAGCTTGGCTTTCTCCCCCATTTTCCCCATAATAACTCCAAAAGCAACGAAGAAGCCGATCAGACCTGCAAGACACAGAACGTAATGATGCTAATTTAGTGCCATGATGCATGACTGACTGAATAGTTATTTCCATGCCTAATGGGGTAATCAAGACAAATTAATCAACGTAAAATCTAAAATAGCATTCTGGTATGTGCATCCACTAGCATTTTCTGCTGACCTCGTACAACTGAGAACAGGAATTGACCAAAGAGTTTGTTTTATTTAGCAAGACATCTCGAAACTGAGGGCAGCAGAAAGTAGATCCAGGCGTACGGAGGCTTGTGCTTTTTCTTATTATGTAACTAAAAACAAAAAAAGAGCTTTTGTTTTATACCAGTTCATTTCAGTTATGCAGTGGGTGTGTTTTTAAATTGTTCACCTACCCAGGACATTCATTCCACTCTTGAACTGCAGCGACCTTTTCACTGTGAACTGTGGAGGTGCTTTGGTCCTGTTAGTGGGCACTTGTGTTTTGGTGGTTACCGTCTGGATCTGGGCGAGGATCAAAGAAAAGAGAAAAGAAACTGTTGGAGGAACTGACATATGAATCATACTTATGTGGTGGGTGAAAGACTCCTGTGAGACTCCTACCTGCTGGAAGCATGCCTGCACCAAGTTCTCCGGGAAGAGGTTTCGGATGAGATCAAAGAAAGCGTCCATGCTGGACACCTCGTCGTTCTTCTTGCCCTGTCCGAGATTAGCCCTCAGCTTCGGGTTCCCGGGATGGATTAGCAGCACCAGGATCACTCCCAGGATGGCTGCTATGATTGTTGTCGACATGTAGTACACCATGGCCCTGGTGCCCAAACGGCCGCTGGATTTGGCATCCAAACCGGCAAGCCCTGTTGGCATAGTATAAAGAAAGAGTTGAGGTTCAACATTTGCAGTGTTTCAGTCTAATTCCTGTTGTGTGATCAGCTGACCCCACAGAACTGGCAACGTCCTTCCAATCAATCAGACCAGCTTGCCACGTGGGAACTGTAAAGCCTCGGCACTTATAGCTTACCTACTTTTATAAGAGATTATGTTGAGGTTGTGACTTTTCTATCTGTGAAGACATATACTGTGTGGAAAAATAAATTCATATAACCTATTAGCTACTATGTCTATACTCTTGTATCAGTGCATGTTGTACTTTTGCTTTTATTGGGGAAAACAGTAACATTTGTGTACTTTGTAGGATACGCGTAACAAAAATGGCCTGAGCAGCAATTTGCCTGCACACGAAAGGAGTATTTTAAGAAGTGTTTTTTGCCAGGGAAAACTACATGCCCACTTCTGCCGTCTCCCAAGTAACAACTAGTAGCTCCGCGTGACCTCACTTCAGGACGGCACATTCAGCAGAACAGAGCACGTGGCAGCGCCTCTGCCTCACCCACCTGTGACCAGACTGGAGACGACGAGAGGCAGAATAAGCATCTTCAGCATTCTCATTAGGATCTCTCCGGGAAAGGCGATGATCATTACGACATCGGGAGGGAGAGGTGATATGTGCCGCAGGAGCATCCCGGTGATAGAGCCCAGAAACACACCTGAGATGTTGAGAAAACACAAGTGACGCGCAAAGCCAGGTGAGTCTGAAGGCACGAGATAAAACGCTTTCAAGCGCCTGTTTGGACACAAGTGTTTACATGGGATTTTTTTTTACACCTGCACGATGAATAAAACCCTTACATTCTGCTCGTTAGAGACTCATTTAACATTACAACCTAGCACGTTCCAGTCTGTTCATGCACATGCAAGTTTGCATGTTGAATACAAATGCTATCATGATAATTAGATTACCTATATCTCATTATAATAAGCCACCTGCCATTTGGAAGAACATAATAAAAACAACTATTGTTGGAAACGGTGGACAAGCTGAACATATTGGTGTGACAACTTTTGATAAATATCAGTATGAGTGAGTTACCGTGCAGACTATGAATGCTGATAGAAATTTTTAATTCTCCCTACAGCTTTTTATCTTTATTCCACTGAGCCTCTGTCTCCAAATCAACCGTTGTGTCTCACATGGACAGCCGCAGATCTTGCCACATATTTTCAAGGTGCCTAATGCCTGCTGGGAAAAGGACGCATCGCCCATGAGAGTTCGCTGAAAATAAACGCATTGCACGTCGATAGATGAAGCAACTTACCGAGGATTGTGAGAGTGAGGACCATGTTCTTCATGATCTTATCGCAGAAGCTGCTGCACATACTCTCCTGAGTGACCACTATCGGCTCCATGTGGCTCTCGTCCATCCTGACCTCCACTTGCTTGTGCATTTTGTTGGCACTGAAACGAGCAAAGACAGACGCGGTGGTATAAGTGGGAGCCGAGAATTAACACAATGATCAACTCACGCTTAGTAGTGGTACACGCTTAGCTGCTGGTCAGACATAGAAAATAAAGGTGATACAGACGGTAAGCTTCATGCACAGCCGCTTGGCGCTAAGGGAAAAGAGAAGAGTGAATGCAAGGCCACAGCGGTACTATTATTTGCTGTAATGTCCTGGGGCTTGATTCCCAGCAGAGGTACTACCAGAGCACCCAGAGGTGGTGGCTGGACCTGGGTGAATAATTTGAACTTTCTACACATTAAGGCAGCATCTTGAAATGTCATCAGTGCAAAGAGATTAAGCACAAGAATATAACTCTTACAGTGAAATTGGGTGATATATGGAGACGCCTGCACATAACTGAATTCAGTTATTTCTGCATCCACTGAGTTGTGAATGCATGCAATACAAAAATGTTTGCAGATGGCCTTTCATAATTAGCTGCTGCGGCAGGTTGCTTCTGTTGCATGTCTTTTTGTGATAGTTCATGGCAATTTAAGATTTTGTGCTCATGTGCTAACACTGTACGGTGTACCGCACGTGTTTGCGTAAAAAGTCAGTGATTCCGCCTGAGCTTTTTCTTTGTTAGCATTCTGAAGTGTTATGAAGGTTGTTTCAGGACTCGGTGAAATGTTGCTCAGAGGTCCTGGATGTTCACTGCAGATCACGAGTTCACTTCTTCATCTAAGTGCTTTATCGGCCTCTGAAGCAACAAGTGTCAGGTTTGTTGTGGTCTGGCGCAAAGCCTCTTTGACTTAAAGATCAACTCTCCCCTGTGCAGCCTTTAAATCCCCTGGAGAGCACAGACGTACACGTTATGCAACGAAAGCCCGTGTCGTTCGGATAACCTCGACCTTGATGACTTTCACACCTGGAGCGAATCGTGGCAGCTGATACTGCAGAAGAAAATAAGAGTTTCTTAGCAAAGGCTGTGGATTAAGAGAAAAAAAATCCTACATTAAAAAGGGTTCGCTGCAGATGACACGTTCGGAGATGATAGAGGCGACAAAGCTTCAGCTATAGACACGGATTCTGCTCTGCTTTCCACCTTCGGCAATGTGTTAAATTATTCAGTATTTAGATAACCTTCTGTGCAAGAAATCAAAGTGAATAGGAGACACATAAGGTCGGGACAAAACAACCGCCAAGTCAATCACGCCGGTCTGATACAATGTGCTCTAGCATTAATGAGGCTTAAGCCTTTTAAAGAGGATATAATTAGCAACCCCACCACACAAGCGACTGAGTTATGTAACAGAAAAGGGGCTTCCCAAGAAAAGTCAAGGTGTCACCGCCACGGGCCTGAAAGCATCATGCAGGAGATTACTAACTTCAACTTTCGCTTTTTTTTTTTTCTATTCAATCCCAACACATTGTACCAAGCAAATGTACAAGTACATGTGCACATAAACAGTATGCACTATGTCGTGATCTTTGCTGATTTACAAGGGTCTAGAGAAAGGTCTGAGAAAGCAGAAAGTATACGCTCTTTTTAGACTTCAACTGTGAAAATGAAGACTTAATCTATGAAAGCATCACCAAGGACACATGATAGATGTAAAAGTAACAGAAGCATACATTTAAATCAATTATTTATGGATATGAAATAACACCGTTGCCACTGTGCTATTTCACCTGATGCATCAGGTTTTCTCGGGGGGCAACTACACATGAAATGCAAAACATCATTTCAATTCCACTTTCTCAATTGCACCGTTCTGATGACACATCCCAAGAACTGCTAACACCGCATGCCACGAATAGTGCTTACCAGTTGTTTTGTACGTTGCCTGAGATTGAAATGTTACTTGGCGGAGAGGTGCTACACAATCATTGGCGTAAAAGAAACTTTTAAGAAAGTCATGGCTCATACATTCTTAAATCCAGTCAGAATCTCCAAAAAGTATCTTGTGCTTTTAGAAAAGAAGGGTCTTCAGTCCTTAATAAAAAGAAAATATACGTAGATCACTTCTTGCTCAGCTTGGGATGTATATCCTCAATCACAGACGCCTGCTTGTTCAGCTGCAGGGAGGTGCGCAGAGGTAAACTGACTGTCCTGGAAATCTGACAGAAGGCTCCCAGACAGGAAGGGTGGAGTCAACCTGCCGAGATTATCGAGGCAGCGAAAATCCTTGTTGATATCTGCCTCTGCCTTGTTGTGTTTGGTTTGCCTCTTTTCCCAAAGTGATTGGTTTGTTTTCGTAATTCGCCGGGGGATGGGGGTGCAAACGTGGTCTTCGCAGTCAATTTCTGAGCGTCCACATGCTGCTCTTGCAGAAGGTCTGCAGAAGTGTTTGCACAGCATCTTTGAAAAGGTGACAAGGCTTGCAAATCTCATTCACCGACAGTCACGGGGGATGTTATCAGAAGTAGCAACCAATGATGCATGTCTGATACGTGTCATGAAAGGAGATCTTGCTAGCTATAAGAGGGTGTGATGGAAATATATGACCTCATGTTTGCCACCCTATTCTGGATTGAAAATAACCCGTGTGCAACCTGCAAAATTCAAAGCCCTTTGAAACATGGAGACCACTTTGGCAAAAGGATTCACACGTGTTACCGGCATCCTTCATTAATCTACGAACCACTTCAAATAAAGGCAGAAATTCAAGGGTTCGCGTCAGGTTCTCAATTAATTTACAGTAAATAGTAACTTTCGAATTAGGCAGCGAAAAGCTTCAAGGAGAACTTATTTAGCAGAATAAAAGTTGTTTATTAGAGAGAAAAAAGAGAGAAAAAAAGCTGATTGCAGCTCTCCTTTGGTTTTCATTTTGGAATATTTAATCAGACATCAATTACCGCGTGCAAGTGGCTTCTGTCAGATCTGTACCTCGGCTTGAACCGACACTGGATAGCTTCAGATGACTTGATGGTGCGGTTGGAGGCGAATAAAAAGCCAATCAGGGCAAATTAAACTGTTTCTTCTGCTGCTCTCAGCACAAGATCTTTTTTTACCGTTTCCAAAATTAAACAGCAGAATCTCAGCACGGCAGCGACTGCAGTTAGGGGTGGATGTGAGGTATTTGCAGAGGTGCAGCTGTTTAGTGCTGCTTAGACACCGAGGAGCGCGATTATTCTCTTCCTGGAAGTCACCGCGGCTTCTTGTAGCATCTCAGACTGACATGGCCGTTTTGCACGCAGTCACGGCGGTGGTGTTGCCATGGCAGCGTTCATTTTTTAATGTTGCGTTGCGCGCGAGATGATTGCAAAAGCGTGTATAATGTCACAGGAACATTTGATCAACTTTGGCAGTACCAAAGGAGAATTACCGGTCATCTGAGGGTACCATTATAAGACCATATAGCTGCTTTTAAGAAGTAGGCTATTATCCCTGCAGTTTGCAGAGTTACTGGGTGTAAGTGTGGCCAGTAGGTGACATGAAGGATGTGTGAAGATTCCAATTACCGAGCTGCTCTCAGAGCGTGAACGGGGAGAAGAGAGGCAGTCTAAGAGCACATGGCAACACATTTGTCCGTGCAGTTCCCGGGGCCTCGCCCCGCCTTCTCTCCCCTCAGCAACAAGCCCACCTCATGCTGCAACACCTGACAGCACAACGCCACGCTTAGACAGCAGGTGTCTATAATTAACTAATCTGTTCTGAGCCATCCTAATCCAGCACACATACACACTGAAATGGATCAGACGCACTCAGAGAACAAGTCTGCTCTTCTTAGAAGATGTTCCATAAAATAATAAAACTAAGGTCTCATATTTTATTGGGATACGGTTAAATGTTGATAAAGATAAGGGATCACACCTTTTATGAGTTCAACTTCCATCGCTGCAATGTTTGCACACATCTCTGGACTAAGTCCCAAATCCCGCAGATTCTGCTCAAGGGTCGTTAATATGAAGTCAAGAGTAAAAGTGTCCCAGACAGGTCAAACACATGTGACTGAACTACTCAATAAAAGAATGACTAAAGTTTTAGCATTTCATTTCATATCACATGGTACGACAATCAAGAGTGGGTGTTACTTGGCAAGGATGAAAATATTTTTCTGAAGAACTGATTGTGAACAGACCTTTGTTTTTGGCTGAATCCCTCTTGAGGGACACCATTCCCTAATCTCTCTCTATGACCTCACATTAAC
Organism: Chelon auratus; assembly: GCA_030220025.1. NCBI lineage: Eukaryota > Metazoa > Chordata > Actinopteri > Mugiliformes > Mugilidae > Chelon > Chelon auratus. Next base: position 11,384 of record JASGAT010340084.1, on the reverse strand, counting down.
TACATCTACACAACTAAAGATTAACATGACTGAGACAATGATATAAGTGCAACGTGCATGTCCGACTGGCTTTGTTTTTTCGCTATTACATATCCTGTTTTAGGTTTTTTAAAGAAGTATAAAGTTGTAAAGATCAGTAAAATCCCTGAATGAAACTGATTTATAGGTTATTGCATACACACAATAAAAGACAAAACTATAACAGCCTTTATCCATGCAATCATGATTTTAAATTAAACATAATCAAGCTCAGCACCTGATACTAGCAGCCCTTCATTGCACTACCGGGATCAGATTTTCAGGATAAGCCAGTCAACAACAGAGAAGCACAGAAGCTCATTGTGTTCTGTTACTGGGTAAAGTCTCACAGGTATTCTTGTATGCAGTGCATATCCCACCAGTGGAATCAAAGCAACACAGACATTTCAGAAATTCTGCAGGCTGCAAATTCAAATGCAATGCACACAACCTCTAACATGCACTTAACCTTGTTGCGTAACACGGACAGGTGGCTGCTGTGCACGAGTAAAGTCCATTAACTGCGCGGAGAAAGGGGACCACGGCTCAGGTGTCGGTTAGGAGCTGAAACGTTGACAATTCAGCGGACTTGAAACGTGAGGAGATGAGGATTAACTGAACTCTTCAGGCGTCAAAGTGTCAAACTGTCAAACTGTCAATGAGTTGGGGATTTTATTGCATGAAATCAAATAGATGTCATTGAAGGTTGAGAATCTGTAAGGAAAACACAAAGATGCACTCCTAAACTGTGAAACTTTCCATTTACAGATTATCATTACGGTAAATCTCCAACGTAAACTACCTATATATATATATTAAAAAATATATAGATAAAATGAATTCAGAAGAGGTGAGACAGATTTACTCGTCTTCAAAAGAATAGTTTCAAGATTTTTAACAAGTGTTCACCAGAATCTCATATTGATTTCTAAAAAAAAAATAAAATAAAATACTCATTTTGAGTAGAAATCTCTAACTTTAATGGAAACGAGGATTTATTTCTCGTTGGAAGACAAATGAAGAACACAAGACTAAACGTCTCATTAATGAATCACACTGACAGCAGCAATGCAGAAATGATTGGATATGCCGGCTCTGTTTATTCTGCCTGACGGAGGGACATTTATTCAAAGTGTTCTTATGGACCGAGCAGAAGTGACGAAGTAATTTGTGTTTTTCATCAGCCTATTGGTTTTCCATTACTGTTTTCCTTTTCATCTTGTAGTTTGTTTGTTTTTCGTTGGCCGAAGACGGACACCAATTTGGACTTTTCACACTAATAAGACACAAATATGAACTCGCTGTGATGTTTTTAAAAGCGGGGTCTGACACTTTCGCACTAAACCAAACTTTAATTGCTGATTTGGAGAGAAATGAGTCGATCGAAGCTTTGCAGCGCTCCTGTGTGGGCAGGCGGCCAATCAACAAATCAATCACGTGCACTCAGGCAGAGGGGGAGGCACGAATGAACGGTTCATATTTTCCTTTTTCAGACAGTTCCAGCTTGTATTTGAGATTCCAGTTTGAAATATGTAATCCAAATTAGCTTTGGTGGTTGGCTCAGAGTTTTTAGATAAGAAAATGTAAAGAAGTGCAGTTTTTGAACAACAATAGGCTCATACCATCCACCACAAAGATATACATAAATGCAACAACAGTCGATGCACATACCAGCAACCCACCCTGTTTTGCAATTACACGGCGCGGCTAATGAAGACGTTTCAGTGATGATTTTAATGACATCTGTCTCCTAAGAGCAGGACTTCTTTTGGATCTGAGCTGCGTCTCCTGATTATGAGCCTTAACAGTTCTTACAGATGCAGGAGATGTACAATTAAAAAATTTCACATTGGATGAGCAGCCCTTGACTTGCTCTGCCGCCGTGCCCTCTTTAGATTGAAGTGGAGAAGGAAATGCGGTTCCCACTCGGGCTCATTTCACAAAGTCTTCCCGTCCTTCCCCACAGAGAGTGAAGCAACACATCAGCTAAATTATGCGGATGTGCTTCCTGTTCTATCAGGAGCTGGGGAGGAAGAGCGGTGTGGCTTTCTGTCGCTGTGCTTTCATATGCTTGATCTGGAGCTGGAGGCAGAGACTACCGATGGCGCTAATAATAATAAAAAAAAAAAAAAAAACGCACATCTCGTATCATGGTAGCTAGCAGGTTTAGCAGTTATTACGTGTTTTTGGTAATTATTGGCTCATTACACATATAGAAATGAAATCTCGTTCCAAATACTGTGTAATTTTCAGAATGTTATAGGTTCTCTAAAGTGAAGTCATTGTAAGTTTTCACGTGGTGTCTGTTCAGGTCTTTGCAGTGACAGCCAAAGAAAAAGAAAAGAAAGAAATCAGAACTGAGAGGCCACATCTGTGACACACGTCAAGGTTCCTTTCGGGGCTCTTGCGCCTTTTGAGGCTTTTCTTCACCCACTGAGACTAATTGCACGTTTAAAGGTTAATAATTCGCCACATGCCCGAGGCCCTGAATTAGCAAATGGAAGAGGTGGAATTTTAAATGACTTAAAAAAAAATTAAAAAAAAACATTTTAAATGGACACAAATTTGAGAGGAGGCACTGATTAAATTGTACAGTATAATGAAGAACTTAAGCCGCTCGAAAACGGAGTAAACCACAAAAATGTTTCACAATTGCTTTCTGTGATTTATTCAGTCAGCCCCCCCACACCCCCAAGTATACCATATCCTTGACTTTACGAGACATACATTATATGGAATATAATTAGCCCCTTATTACAGTTAACTGTAGCTGCAGGTGAAATGTGTCCAGTGTTGAAAGGAGGTGTTCACACGGGAAGGAAAATGGAAGTTCTTCTAATTAAGCATAATGTTGTTAATGTTTTTTTTTTTTGTTTTTTTTTAAAGAACCTGAGTCTCATCACCACCTCTTGTGCAAACACCTGATGACATGAAGAATAGAAGAATAATAGACCAGTTAATTAGTGGAAATAGCAACATTGCATTTGTTTTTAAATCCTGATTTATAATCATCCAATAATCATGTGCCGTTTGTTTTTAGGAAATTTAATCAAATGCAATGGATGTCATGTTGCTAAACTCAAACTGCATTATTTTGTAATCTGGTGCAGATTGAATTTTTATTGCGACAAAGGTTTCATGTTTGCAAGAGCAGCTGACCAACATAGGGTACTTTACTTTAGATATAGATAGCGTTTAGGTAAACTAGTTTTAAGTTTTAATTTTTTGCTTAAAATATACAACAAACGCAGTTAACTGTCATATTCATTTATCCATCCATCCATCCAGCTACACCTAGTTATCCTTTTAGAAGCTACGGATGCTGAGCTAAAGTCAATTCCAGCTGACACTGAACGGGAGGCGGGCTACAACAGGCCGCCAGTCAGTCACAGAGCTGACACATAGCGACAGGCAACCGCTCACGCTCACATTCACGTCTGCCATGGCAAGTCGAAGTTGCCAATCAAAGTAACCTGCATGTCTTTGGAGTACGAGAGGAAAATGGGAGACCTGCAGAAAATCAGTGCCGGCACAGAAAGGCCCCGGCCTGCCTGGCAGGTTCAAGCTCTCTGCTGTAGCTGGAACAAGCTCTGATGGATGCTCAGCAAATGGAAAACTAAATAAGGTCTTCGCATGACTTCATCCAGTTTTATACTAACCAAAGTTCTGATTTTAAAGGAGAGATGTTATTAAAATGGGAATGATGACTCAGTCCTGTGTTCAATAACAACAACCATCACCACTGCTGCTTGGGGCAATAAAATACTCAACCTCTTTAAATCAAATGGCAATTTACACATCTCACTCGCAACAACATAGGCAACATAGACAGTGAACGAACATGAAGCTACCGCAGCATCCCACTACTACCAATAATAATGACATTTAAAAAATAGCTTTAAAGTATGTATATTTAAAAATGTAGTTTTTGCCTAGGGAGGTTAACGCCTTTGTGCCCTTTACTGGTCAGTCACCTCTGGTAGCTATGCTCCGGAACAAGCAGCACAGAAAAAGAAATTGTCTGCTCTGCAGCACATCTAGTTAATTTTCTTAGGATTTAGACTGAAACCCTTCGAGCAATCCTTTTGAACTTCATCTTCTTGCAGACTTGTCTCGCGTTGGGGAGCGTGGTGGGAGACAATCTCGCGGAGAACCGTATCTTTAATGATGCACATGTGGCCCAAGGCAAGCAGTTTTGCATTACTTTAAGAAACTGTCACTGTCCATAAAATGCATTAGTTGACTCGTCCCCGACTTGGGACGCGGAGTCATTAATCTTGTAAAGTCATCAACTTTGTAATTCACTAACAGCATGTGTGTTTCTAGCATTTTAGGTGGATAAAAGCCAACCCAGCTCATTTCAAGACTTTGTGCACCGATGATTTTCAGTGACAGGCACTCTGCCAGTATCCTGAGTTGACCTACAATGAGCCATTCACTCAGGAGTAAGAGTGGAAATACAAGCAACCGTTACATTCAGGTGTGCTATGAATTAGGTCACTGCTCTAACAATGTAAAAATCCATAATGGCTACATGTTCAGGCATAGAACGGCCATCGTCAGGGTGGGAAATGACATTCAGCCTGCCTGCGCATATGTTCTCATAAGGATGCTGTTCACCTCTAGCATTCTTAAATAACAAGTGCTCACCTGTGAAAGTCTCCTCTTCTTCAAACTGGAGGGCGTTCTTTAGTTATTGTCCTTGTAAGTGTGTGTGAAATTAAAGCAGCATTAATATTTGCAGTGTTAACTAGAGAGAAGTCAGGTGCTGCAGCAGGTCTCTCCCTCTCTATGGTATAGAAATCTAAGCAAGCCAAACGAACACCCTGCAACTGCACAGTGCACTCATGGATGCGCACACAGAGGGGTGGGGATTTGAGTTGAGATGTCAGAACCTCCTCTCAGGTGTGGGTGGGGTGTTCCCTGACTTAAAGAGTAATAGATTAGCAGACTTTCGCCACATTTTTAGCATTGTGACATCACACATGGGACTGCTGCCTTCGCAGAACATTTAGGCTCAGGCCCATTGTGTTAACTCGAATGCAAAAACTATAAATGATTGTGAATGCATCTGCATTCACTTGCATGATTTGTTTGCTCATGTGAGTATTTCTGACGCTTTTGAGTGACCGGCCGATTTACTCAAGTGCTGTAGTGTAATGGATTTCAGTTTAGACCTCTGCCTTTGTTCCACCTGTGGTAGAACTACTACATCTTAAACCACCGGTCACCAGTCCCTTTATTTCCCGGCAGTTCACTTTGCAAAGTTGCAGAGGTCGACCACAGAGCCGCTTGCACTCTAATTGGCCGGGCTTAAAAGGTGTCCTGCACAAAGCTGCGGAGAGCACAGCGGGCGTCTGTGTCTCAGGAGTAAGAGCTAAGTTTAGCAAATCCTCTCAGTGGTGTTTCTCAATGACAGCACATGTTGGACAGGCCGCGGAGGAACTCACGAACGCATAACCTCACATGCACACACGCTGCAGACACACAGGCGCTTGTGCATATTTACCGAGGCTGTTCAGCCCGTACACGGTGTACTGCCACGCATGTGCTGCACGCATGCACAGCTTGGAAATGCATGCAAATAAGGGAGATTGTTTCTCAATGAATTCTAAGTAATGAGCTCTTTGTACCTTAATACCCTTTACCTTTTTGTTTGTTTGTTTGTTTGTTTGCTTTTAGGGGGTAATTTGAAACTGTGTATGTGCATGCAATAATAAAGTTCCTCACTTCAGCTAGGCAGAAAACATTTATGCACACTTGCACAAATGCGTCCCTGAAGCTGGCAGAGATTCAGTAACTTGCAGAGCAAAACTTCTGCAGGATGGAGAGTAGAAACTATAGGATGGGGACCACTCAGCCACACTACCTGGACACCCAGATTCTACGAACCGAGATACCGAGCAACAAAGACTCCAAAAACGGTATCTGCTTTATTCTGAAAACAAAACATTTAATCAGAAGGTATCCTAATCATCTCACTGCGAGTTGTCTGACATGGAGGTGAACCTAGAAGGTGCAAATGCCACAACATGTACACATAAGAGAGAGAGGGAAAAGAAAGTGCCGGGAGAGACACGTTCACACGAGACCGACATACACAGTGCACAAACTAAATCAAAATAGTAAATGTCTACTTCATGTTCTCCTCTATCCAATCTCGAAAGTTTGCAATTCGCGTCTGAACGGTGTAAATCTGCTGGTGGCAGTTGTTTTTCTCACGGATCAAACTCTCTAAACCAAGCAGCTGCCAGCCTGCGTTAGAAGCTCTCTGAGTCTCCTCGTGACCCGACAAAGCGCCACTTGTGGATGAAAACACAGCTGGCACGGTCGTGATGCCTGGAATAACACTGGGACAAGGGCTTTGAGGACTGGACGGCTTAGTAATGACACACAGCGTATTGTCACTGATCACCGTGCCGTGTGCTCCTCCTCGAGCAAATTCCCTTTCACACCGAGAAACGTCGCTCAGCTCAACGAGTTTCGTCTGGCTCAGAGCCGCATAGGGTCCTGATTGCCTGCGATCGCTGGGTGAATTCCACCTCACAGCGTAAGCCTCCTGAGCTGTCACCTCCCCGCCTTGCATTTTGGGTAGACACACTGGCAACGCACGCTCGCTGATCTTGGCCTTGTCTTGCAGCTTGAGCACGGCCACGTCAGAGTCCGGCGCAGAGTGGAAATGCGGGTGGACTAAAATCTCTGAAACCTGTTGGAGAAGAAAAAGAGAGCGAGGCTGAAGATGAAAATCGCAAGTCAAAACACCTGAAAAACGCCAGATTCAACTCAAAACGCGCCAAGTGCCGTTGTTGTTTTTGGAATAGGTGTCAAGATCGGATAATATGCGTCAGGATGCGCAAATATTTCAAACTAAATACAGTCGTATCCCTTAAGTCTTAAGTGCATATCAACAGCGCCAGTCGATGCCAAGGGATTTCATCGTGTGCCATTTAAAACTAAAAACCTATCCAGACGATTATGTTTATTTAATGAAGATTCATCGCTTAATACTTTGCCACTGCTGTTAGGTATATTTTGCCATCGTGAGAAACTTTTCTGTGCTCCATTACCTGGAAGTAAAAAGATAGAAAACCTGTGCATAGACTGTAATAGGTTCAGTTTTGGTACTGAATACGCCAGCTAAACGTTTTCCACTTCTAGATCATAAGTGGAATAAGTGTGAAAGAATTATTTTGACTGTGGGGCACCGGAATAAATGTCCTGTGACCAGAAAAATATATTTAAAAAATAAATCTAGAGATGTATGCAGGCTGGAGAATGATAGGAAATACTATTCTGATGGACTCTCGTGCATCATTGCAAAAAAATATATATTTAAATTTATTAATCTGTACATGCATCAGAATGACAAATTTTAACTGAAAACATTTAGTTATTTATACTAGCGCTTTACCCTGAGATGGTGCTGGCTTTTCAACCGATGCCCGGACGTCTGTTGCTGCATCCCTATGACAACCTTCACACGGGTGGGGTGGAGGGGCCTGTCCTTGTCCACCACACACTGAGCTGCAACCAGGACCCTCCGCTGGGCGACCAGAGCCCCGCTGCATGCCAGGTACCAGAATGTGGACTCCTCTGAGGCCACCTGCTGGCCCAACACGGTCCCTTCACGGGACATGTGGTGGCTTGCAGTGTGATCAGGGGGCGAGCGGATGAAAATGGCCGCGTGCCACGGCCACTGAGTCTCTGACAGGTTGTGTCTGCTGAAAGTGTCCAATTTGCCACAGACTGTGGGAAGTTAACGATCGGGAGAAAGAAAATGATAGCGTTGAGTGAGCCTGTGGAACTTTGGTTGATTCAGTGGTAACTGTGGCCGCAAGTGGGACTTACAGGATGATGATTAATTCTTACAAAGTATGTTTCTACTGAGATCAATTGTTCACTATGACGTCATGTATTGCTAATTACATTTGTTAAAGGGAGACTATTTTTAATGTCCCATTGTCTGAAAGGAAACCAAACCTGCTCATCATCTTTCAGTTCCGTTTAAACTGGTCTCACCTGGTGAGCAGGAAACATGGCGCCCACTCCACCTGCCAGTCTTCAGGCAGGTGCGTCGGGGACTTCCCGTGTGCTGGTAGAGAGGCGAAGCACACTTGTAATCGATCCTTGTGTGAACCGGGTGAAAGCCTTGAGGAATGGCCTCCGGGGGGATGTCATCCCGCTCCTCTTTGGGCTGCTTGCCCTTCGCGAGCGGGGTGAAGCCAGCCGACAACAAGTCATGCAGGTCGTATCTGGAGGAAAGGGATGCAGCTTGTCTTTATGTGACTTCCTTTCTCCATGCATCTACAACTACGTTTCAACCTACTGTACTTCTATTTAAAGATACGAAATGGCAAAGGCCAATACAAAAAGGGGCAATAATAAACCTCCAAACTCTACTTTCGATGTGTTTTAGTGTTAGTGACCATTTCTTTGGAGGGAATTGGCAACATCTCATGAGCAGTTGGGAATTATTACACATTATATTATTACAAAAAAATCAAATACATAACCTCTTACAGTCACTTAATGAGATGCTGTCATCCATACATCATCTGACAAACATTTAAGGATATGAATTGCTTTCATTCTCAAGTGGTGATTGCTATATTTCATTTGCATATGCTGAACGTATTTATCCAAAAGGCTTAATCAGCCAGGAGCACTGAAATGCTGTGGACTGCGTTACTTTAAAGGCACCATCCATCCATCCATCCATCCATCCATCCTAATAACACTGAAGTGGATGGTTTTGAAGGCAGCACGTAGAGGGAGCCAGTTCTTGGGACCATTAAAAATTTGCTTTCAAACTAAACCCTCCTTACAGCCGAATAAATTTCAAAGGGGCAGAATGCCAAAATGAAATCCGACACAGTGGTAAAACTAGGCAAACACACACACACATAAGCATCATACCTTGAAAACTGATGTGGCTTCACGACAGTTTGATGCACAAGTCCAGACACTTTGGGTTCTTGACAAACTGTAGGGGAAAATCAAGCAAGAATTGCTACCTGAGCCTCCTTTGCTGAAATATGTTTACAGTACACACATCATAGTGCTCTAACTGAATGATTCACATGTCACAATATGTACATTTCCACTTAAGCAGGGGTGTCATATTTCATGCTATCCTCACGTAGAAATGAAGCTGAACTAAACAGGCTACTTTGTGTTCGTCTAACAGCGTGTTCTCGACTCTGGTGTGTTTTTGAAAACAGCTACCTCTCACACATTTGGGCGGCCTGCTACTCCAGGATCCATTAGACAGGCAGGTACTCAGGTGGCTTCCAATTAAAATGTAGGAGTTTTTACAGGAAAACTCTATGGTCTTTGAACCTCCAGCTGCGCCAGGAGCGGGTCTGTGGTAACCATGGAGCAATTTCGATGGAGGAGCACACTTGTTTGGGCTCGTCTGGCCTGTATGTGGTTGCAACAGAGCAGAGACAACTCCCCCGATAAATTCTGTATGTGGTATTTATCTTAGACAAACAGCAAAAAACCAAAACAAAGCAAAAAAATAAAAAATACAAGACCCCAGGTGAAAAAGTACCTTTTATGCACGAGGGGGTTGAGCCACTCCACGAGCCATTAGGCTGACAGGTCCTCTTCTGGGAACCAGCCAGTGTGAAAGGTGGATGACACCAGTAGTTTACGAACACAAGCTCCTCATTTGGACCATATACCGGCAGCAAATATCCATTGCTTGGGTTTTCTGGGAGTGTACATGCTGCATCCTTGATGGCGGAAACTGTGGAAATATATTTCTGGCTGTGAAAGGCAAACCTACACGATTTGATCAAGGTGTACATAATGTATTTGATGTTGAAAAACTCATTTCGCAAAGATTTGATGGCCGTGGGCGTAATTTGCATACAGCATTAATAGGTACTGTATATATTTGAGTAATATTGTATGTGTACCTTTGATGAGTGATGACCTTTTAAAAAGAACAACTGTGCGAGAACATGAATATTAATACTGTATTCTGAGCTAAAGTTTTATCTCTATGCGATAGTTATAATAGAGCATCACCTGCATAGACAAAAAGACCACTTAAGCAGGCGGTTTTTAAAAGGAGCAAGGGCCCCAGGATACAGCCCTGGGGAACACTCTAAGCTTGTCCTGCAAGATCATCTTTACGCAGATACTGCAGAGGAGTTCATTAACACTCACTCGCACGTTGCCACTTAGATATGTTCAGGTAAGCAAGAGTTGGTGCCAAAAGAAGGGAAAGACTGGATAAATGGCCTGCACGTTACATGCATGATTTGCTTCAAAGACAGCAAATGGGGAGGAGAGGAGTCGGTATGATAAATCTGTGTCATTGACTGTCCGTCTCACATGAATGCACGGAGGAATAAAAGAAAAAGGTCCGGGAGCAAATGTGCTGAATGCAAATAGTGCGAAGTAGAGTCTTATCTATATTATGTATTCATGATATTTGAAGTAGACACTTGCAGAATGTCATGAATATGATTATATTCAACTGATATGTTATTAGTCTTTGTATGTGGTTTCCACAGAGAAACCCTCCCCGTACGCACTCGTATACAGTTCAGAGACGGTAAAATAAGAGGAGCACTACACATTACAATGCAATATAATACAGCACTACTGCTTTGAGAGCAAGCGTTTCTGTTACTTTGTGTAGCTTGCGTCATTCATATTGCATGAATGACGCGCACAATTTTTTACGAGTTTGCATTTATAACAGCAATTATACCTGCCTGAAATCTCCTGAAAAGCAATAACAAATCCATCAAAGTTGTTGTAGCCGTCCGAGGAGAAGAGAACGTGCAAGAAGTTCCCAGAGCTTTTTATTGGAGGAGGCAGCCGATCCCCACAGAACCGGCCAATCACAGGAGAGCCCAGATCGCCACCGTCACGCATCTCGACGTAGTCGTAACGACAGCTGTGGTCGGACTCCAGACTGAGTTGTGAGAAGCTGCAGAGTCACAAAAAGAGAAATGATATGAATATTGAAATACTGTACTCTTGTGCAAAGACTATCATGAAGGTGCTGCCTCCTCATTCTGCTTTAACCTTAATCCTCACATTTTTCAATTGATAAAGACTTGATCCATATAGACCTACTTGCACATTGAGGATGCAATACATTTACCTTGTAGCTTGGATTATTGAGTTATGATATGCATCATCAAGATTTCCTAATTTTACCGGACACACAAAATTTGTTATCTTGGTTTTGTGATAAAGATTATGTTGTGCGTGAATACAAATATGCCACACAACCATATTAATAACATAATTAACCTTTAATCCCTGTCCTCATGAGCCTGAGTCAATCCTGACCTCGAGGTACGTTCAGCTACAAATTCTAAGCAGAATGTAACAATTCCCAG